>JAMXBD010002210.1:0-225308 GCA_024138025.1 Combretum micranthum | reverse complement strand
AATGTTAATCTTAGTGATTCTCAAGTAGTTAGAAATGCAACTTCGATGAGGTGGTTGAGCATTTGAGAAATTTAAATTTTGATTAATAATTCAAGGACATCCCTTGCAAATTTGACTACATACAAAATATCAATTGTGCCATGTTGCAACTAATATAAAACTAAGAGATAAAACCTATTACCTACTCTTGTTTTTGCAAGTCGTTAATTCAGCTAGATTCCAATATATGCTGTATGTATGTCTCGACATTGATTTCATTGATTTGAATGAAATAGTGGAATTATAATGTTCGCATTGCCTCATTTTCTTAAATGGAATGGTGATTATATTTTCTCAAAATATTGGCTGTTATATTTTCTCAAAAAGGAAAGTCCTAGAGTTTCTAGTAAAACTTACCTAGAGCTACGATGGGAGGTTGCATACATGTTGTCATCACCTAAAGAGAGTCTCGACCATGATTTTTTGAAATTTTCATCTCTTTATAGGCAGCATGTAGCATAAATAATTCTCTCTTCAAAGGCATCCAATAAATTTAGAAAGGGACAATGAAGATTACCATGGCCCTAGATGGCACACAAAAGTCAATTAGATATTTAAATTTTAAAATTGATCAATTTAATACCTAAAATAACTTTTCATATATGTTAATAGTATCTTTGTTAAATATATTAACATTGTTATCCAACATGGCATTTCTAACTAATATAGAGGAAGTATTGTTGATATGCACAAACAAAGTTCTTTTATTTATTTATTTTATCAAGCAAGGGGCAAACTCACCCAAAATTACAAAGCACAAATTTTATGATAGACCATACCTATTACATTTTTAAGCAATGGGTCATTCATAAAAAGTATAATGAACTTGTCACATTTGTAAACCTAAAGATTGCTCAATAGCTTTATTTGCTAACATATCGACCCCAAAATTTGCCTCTTTATATGTATGAACCAGATGTACATTTTGGTCTCTATCTAGTAGCTGTGGGATAGGAAGCAACATATTATCATAGCTTGGGTTTTGATCAACATTCCCAGTAAGCATATCAACCAATAACTTATTATCTAACTCTAAAATAACATTTCGTAGTTTGAGTTCCTAGTCAAATTAGAGACCATATAACGCACCTGAAATTCTGCAACTAGAGACGCGGTTACACCAATGTTAACCATAGAACCGCCAATCCATGTCCCATGAAAATCACGAATCAAACCTCCAACCGAAGCTATAGAATTTCCACTTATAATATTTGCAAGGAGGAGGTTCCCATGCAATCATCCTTTCATCTTTAGGCTTGGAATTACTACTACAATTTCTAAATTCAAAATAGCATTATAGATCTCTTTAACCTTGGCTGGAAGGATAGGCATAAGGGAATGTTAAGATAGATTCTCTCCACCCATAATTTCTTTATTAGGCCATCTCTAATATAACCAGCAGGTTGTACCAAAATAAATGGCTCAAGGAATATTATTTTACAAACTAACATTAGACATATTGGAAACCATCCATTAAACGGAAGATTCATAAATCTACTTAACTTATCAGGAGGTACCAATCTATACCAAATTAGCATAGCATGATGACAGTTTCGCAAGATGTGCTCAATCGTTTCATCCTTAGAACCATATAACTCACACACTACCATCAACAGTGAGATGTTTCCTTTTCGTTCAACATTAGTTAGTAAAGCATGATGAAGTGCTAACTAAAGAAAAGAACGAATTCTTTCAGATCCCTCCCATCTTCAGACAACCTTCCATTTCATATATGGATTACACCAGTTGTTCTCACAATTCAAAGTATAAGCAGAAGCAGTAGTGAAGGATCCAAAAAATGAGCAACCTTAAGAAATTTTATCACAACTATATACTGTGGGAAAATTGCTACAATATGGGCAAGAATAGAAGAATCAAGGTATTTGTTCAAAAGATTTCAGTTCCACCCATGTTGGTTAGATACATAGAATCTCACTATAGCATCTCTCTTCCCTTCAGGCACATAAGACATAACACAATCAATTAATGGTTAATCTATCCCAATCATTTATCATACTAGAATAAGATGCGTCTTCCATCACCAACTATCCACATCAATCCTTTGAGCGCCATATCCCATACTTTAGCTAGATTATTCCAAAGATGTGATGGTCGACGAATTGAAACAAAATGAGAGTTAAGATATCTGGAACTTGTATTTATCCAATAAAATAGTAGCCTAAAGATCATTCGAGCTAGAGATAACACCCCAAACAACTTCAACTAAGAGAGCTGCATGGAATTATGTTGTCTTTCTTATACCAAGCCCTTCACATACTTTACGTTGACAAATCCTATCCCAAGAAACCAAATTAATTTTCCTATTGGTTGAATTCGATCCCCAAATAAAATTTCTCATGGCCTTATTCATCTTGTCCCAAACTCCTTTAGGAACGTAAGTTGATTGCATAAGGAAGGTAGGAGAGTCGATAGAACAAATTGGCAAAATGTAACTTTGACCGCAAAGGAGAAATGATGGGAATTCCACTACACTATCTTCTCTTTAACCTTATCTACAATTTTGTATAGGTACTTTTATTTACTCTTCCATGGATTACAGGAACACCTAAGTAGCGTCTAAGGTAATCAATCACCTTGAAATTCAAAGTGCTGCTAATTGCATTAACCACATCTTGTTAGACATTTGCGAAGAAGTAGATTCCGGTCTTATTGCTACTCATGGCATGACCAGAAAACTTACATAACTCATTGAGGATTGACGAAATAATAGTAGCCTGCTCTGTACTATCTTTTGAGAATAAAACAATGTCATCAACAAAATAAGCAAAATGGGTAGCTTTTTCTCCGCATAATAGATCGGTTTCCACCATTTTCTCTCCACTACACCCTGAATCATATGAGATAAGCTCTCCATGCGTAAGACAAAGATATAAGGTGACATCGAGTCGCCTTGTCTTACTCTTCTTGTTGGGTGAAAGGGAGTGCTAAGGTAATTATTCCACATCACCTACGTGGAATAAGTATTCAAATAACCATGATAACATTAATAAGCATCTCAGGAATACCATTATCCAGGAGAGTATCTTGAACAAAGCTTCAACTTATTCTATCTTAGGATTTTTGGAGATCAATTTTAATGCCCATGTAACTTTTATGTCCCTTCTTAAGTATCATATAATGTATTATTTCTTGCGTGATAACAATGTTATCAATAATATTCTTTCTTGCAACAAAACTCACTTGGGTCGGTTGAATAAGATGAGACATGACCAACTTGAGCCTAGTAGAGATGACTTTAGTAATAATTTTGTAGCTCACATTGCAAAGGCTCATTGGTCTAAAATGAGAAAAACTCTTTGGTTTTTCAACTTTGGGGATCAAACAAATCATTGTTTTATTGATTGCAGGATCAATTTCCCCTGTTTCAAAAGCTTTCTTCACTAGATCACATACTGTCCTTCCTACCAAATTCCAATTTCTCTAATAAAAATGCGCATTATACCCATCAACCTTAGGTGCTTTGTTTGCACCCATATCAGAGACAGCTCACCAAATTTCTTCATTAGTCACTAAGCCACTAAGCAATTGAAATTGAGCTTTAGATAAAGGCTTAAAACAACCCCTCACGATGAAAGGAAGACCATTAGATGAATAACCAGTATACATCTCAAAAAACTTAGTAGTCTCATCTTTGGTAATATTCTGATCAGTGTTCCACATTCCTTCACTTAAGCAAATTTAGGTCATCCTATTTTTCTTAGCTCAAACATTAGCTTTCAAGTGAAAGAATGTTGAATTTCTATCACCATGGGCGAGCCATTGAGCATTAATCTGTAGTCGCCAAAGTAACTCCTCCTGTAAAAGACTTTTTCTCGATCTTCTCTAAGTGAGAACTACAATCCCTTAAATTTCTTATTGAGTGAATCATTAATGCCTTTTGAATACCAACCAATCAAGCCAAGATCTACTTTTTCTGATGAAATATATTCCCAAAAACACATTTATTCCATACAACAACTTCCTAAGTGAACCTTTCAAAATTTTCCTTCAATGGTAAATTCAAGTTCCAATTGTCAGACATGAAAGCATCCAATCAGAATGAGTAGCCCACGTGTTAGATATCTAAACCTCTTGGGAGGTAAATTTTATTATTCAGTTGCTTAAAAGAGATCAATAATGGGTATGATCAAAATAAACACAAGCCAAATGCTTCACTATACTCTTAGTAAACAACTTTATCCACTTCAAATTCACAAGGGCTCTGTCTAGTCTTTCGTTACATAAGCTTATGGAAATTCTAATTTGAGTGTTGCAAATGCGAATACCCTCTACTGTATCCATACGAATAAATTTTCAGTTGGATCTGAGTATGTGTTGGCACATTGGAACCATTCCATGTTTTGGGAATCTTTCACAGAAGGGTCTCTCTTGTTTTAGTTACAGAGTTTTTCAGTAATTCTAATATGAGGGCTAGCATATGTTTAACCCTAGAGGTAACCATCACCTCCTATTTATAAGAAGATGTGACTGTTGGTTACCTACCATAATCTTATTAGGGTTTTTCTCCATTAAACAACACATATATTATAAAATAACAATTTTATTTAATATTTATTATTCTTAATCTAATTAAGAAAAATTATATAATTCGCGATATGGTTATCTAAAATAACCCATGATCCAATCAATTCATTTTTTATGTGTGACCATATAGGTTCACTTAATGTTGGCAGTAACCTTAAAACATCTTTTAGACCTACAAGATATAATTGGTCTCTAGTAAGACATTATGTCTACCCAAATTAAGTAAAGATCGATGATCCAACTTTACCTATTAACAATCAGTTACTTAGTCCTTTTGTTACACGATATCTTATAATTAAACATAATATGTGGATCAATACACTCTTATATTGTTTAATCACATATTTCTTGAATCCAGAGTATGACTGACTTAAACGAATGATATTGATAACTCCATATCAATTTATTCAAGGACGGTGATGCATTTCTTAGTCTTACTCATCAAGAGGTCCAAAAGATATCTCTCTCAAATTAATGAGAGGAACAAATCCCGTCTTAATCACTCAACTTCTTCTACATGATTTATATTATGCCCAATCTCAACCTTAATAATTATCTGGTCAAAGATAATGTTTGATTGTGTCAAAACACAATATGCCTCGTGTTGGAATCCATGATGATTTCAGGTCTAAGGACTAAAACAACACTACAAATGAGAAATACTTCTCGTATTGATCTATATAGTATTCTCATATTTGGTCATTATAATACAGTGTACTCTTATGTTTCATATGCCGAATTAATATCTCATATCTATGATCAATAAAACATGATCATCATCTCCAACATACTAGTCTTAATTCATTATTATTTCATATAATGAATGACGAGGGATAATTCAAATAGAATTATTTCTCACCTTATGGTTTTACTATTAAATTCACATACTTTAATGACATAAGGAATAACTAATTTATTCAAGGAATAATACTTTATCAAAACAAAAAGGCCAATAACAATTTTAATAAAGAAAATGACTCATATTATATAGATAATAAACATTCAAATGATATAGAATCCATATGGCCTAGGGCACATTACTAGCAAACCCATATACCACCTGAGAATCTTTGAGCTTCTATTCTATGTGAGGAATTAAAACCCAGTTTATTGATTACCAAATCAACATGTGAGCCACTTTTTATTGTTTCTAGATGAATAGGATACGAGCATGATGTAGACTGACCATAGCTTTCACCATTCACAGGACAAAACATGTATATAAAGATGATATAAAAGGAGGATAACAACTAAGCCTTAGGCATATCATCTTCCAAACAAACCATCGACCTCATGGAATTCATCAAAGTTAACTAAGTTGATTTCTACATTGTTAAAATTAACTAGCTCATCAATCTTTTCAACTTTCTATTTGCTTAAGGATTTACCTGTAGGTATATTTCCTTTTTGTTTGAATTTGAATTTCCCTGTCACATGAGCCACTTTCGATTTATCAGGAGGCTTTCCCGTATTGCTAGAGTGTTAAAGAATTGAAAAATGAGGATAAACATTTCCAGAGAGTTGGGGATCCTTTCCTTCTTCACCTTAGTACCTATAGGACTCTCAATAATCACCATTGAATGAAGGATAAGGTCTAACATTGTTGCATCATTATGCCCATTGTTAAGTTGGGCTAATGGCTTTGATATATCCTCAAAAACTTTAGGCCCAATAGACTGCATTTAGTTAACTTGATCATTATTTGGGTTGGTGTTTTCCTTGTTTCTCAAATTTTTATTAGCAGCATTGTTCAAATCCACACGATTCACTTTCACATTTTCTTAGAGCAGCTCATATTATTCTTCCCTCATTTAGAAGATTCTCTATGATAAACTTTGGTTGACTTCATATCATTTTCATTCAAAATTTCCAAATTAACACCCGCATTTCTATCATCACTATCAAATAAGTCATCTTCCATATTAGCTAAAACATTAAATCTTGTATTGAAATTTTCCTTTTTTACTTTTTTGGAAACTTTAGAATTACCAGAATTATTTCCCTTGTTACGCCCTTTCCTTCCACTTTTGGAGGAATTTGTTGCCAGTATCATCTTTTGCAACCACCTTCTAGTTAACATTTGGCTAGTTGCCATAGCCATAAGTAATTTGCAAAGTTGCTTCACTTCTTTGTCCAACTTCTTTAGCAGCACTATACATATCACTTATATGGCCATACTTACCACACTTATAGCATATGAAGGGCAAATCTTCATATTCCAGCATTTGGAGTCTACCATCAATGTTGATGAACCAAGGGTGGTTACAATCTTGTTTTGACAAGAAAATGTATTACACAAATGCTCCACAACTTAGTTAAGTTACATTTAATAAGGAAAACTTGTTTTTGATATGTTTTATCTTTAATTTGGCATGTATGTGTTTGTGTTTGTATGTGCGTTGTTCTTTGCAGATTATGCAGGAACAAATTGTCACACCCTAGTCTTGATCGTAGCCTTGATCATGGACTTCATTGAAGGCTTGATTGGTCCAATCGAGGTGTAAATCTAAGGTGCGATAAATGGGACTAAACAAGATACATAGACTTGATCGCGGTCACATCGAGGGCTTAACAAGGTTAACGCCAAGGCGTGAGAAGTTGAAATAGAGGCTCAATGAGCACAGACTTGGTTGCACGGTAAATTGAGGTGCGACGAGTTTACAACTCGATAAATCTACTGTGCGACAATTTAAAAATAACTATTGTAGACTTTTAAATTTAATCGTTGGAGGTTCTTTTGAGGGTACATAGCTATGTTTTTAAAACATATACATATATATATATATAATAATATTTTAGGGTGACTTTTAGAAAAGAGAAAAGGGAGAAGAGAGTAGAGATTAACTTGCATATATTATGTAAAAATACTCTTTGTTTTGTGTTTGTTTCTGTTAAATGAATAGTATCATTCATGAGATTAGTGAACTAATTGTAATGCACTATTCATACATTTATTGGTGAGTGTTCTAGTGAATTCTTTATGTGTTGAGGAACCTATGTGAAGTCCTACGTATTGGATAAGCATCGAGTGAAGTCCTTGTTGTGAGGTATTGTGTGAAGTCGTCTGTGTTAAGGTAATGTGAAGTCCTCTATTGGTGAGGCATTGTTATGAAATCCTCTTTGTGATGCAAATTTTTTGATTGAATCAATTCTGTGAAGTCCTTCTTTAGTGAGGCAAATTATGGACCGTGTAGACTAGGGGGTGGGCTAAACTCCATGTTAGATTTGGCATAATCTTATCCTTCCCTTATCTCTTTATTATTGTTATTATAAATAGTGTACAAAGATAAAAGAGATGATGGTTGGTTAGGTGAGCTTAAAATTGATTTAAAAACCCCTTCGTAGCTTCTACTTCCACAATATGTGTGTGTAATCAAGCCTATTGATGCATGGTTTTTTCAACAAATGCAAATTCTAGAAACCAAAGGCTTCATAAGGTCAAGTTCCATAGCCATCTTACCATACCTTCCTTACTGCAAATTTGCTATATTGTAATATACTTTAATGAATTTACACAACATTTTTCCAATAGCTCGAAACACACACTTTTGATAGTATTGTAAGGGGAGTCCAAGACAACAAATGCAAGCAACAAGAGTCTTCAAATTTTCCTCCTTCGTATTAAACATAAGAGACAAAGGTTAGGTAGTGAGATAATGTCCCATCATAGTCCAGAGGCGATCTAAAAGAGCAATATTGTAATAAACCAAATTAGCAAGTTTCACTAGATAGTAACTATTGTCTAAATCAACAATCTTGATATCACTAATAGGATTCCAAAGACTCATTATCCTATTATAAAGTGCTTTCTAACCTATGTATTTACTAAGAAATCGAACCACCACGACTTTACCTACGGCTTCTCCATCACATTCTTAATTTTATCAAAAAAGGAAATGGTAGGCATCTCATTGCTCAAAGTGATCTCTAAATTAGTAAAAATCTTCCCCATCATTATCCTCCATTGGCTTATTTAACAACATCTCCTTAAAGGAAGCCTGAGGAATCACCATGGTCGCAACCTTATCTAATTCCTTGTTTTTCACATTTTTTTCGCCCTACCCTCATCATCAGACAATGCCGGAAGAGAACTTTTCTCAAGGGCAACAGAGAGTTCAATGTCCATTCCTTTCTGGCCTTTTTTTTTTTTTTCAAACTTCAATATCATAATCATCATTTCACAAAAAAGTTTTTTTAAGTACTAAATTGATTAATTTTAAAGTCTAGTACCTAATTGCATGTTTTGTTAAAGATCAGATACCATTCATAATATTTATCTTAAATACAAGATCATTTGTTTTAGGATAAATGTCGCATTTGGTACCTGAAGTTTATCAAATTTTAGAACTAACTACCTAAAGTTTGAAGGTACCTATTTAGTATTTGAACTTCGCTATTTTTAGGATTTGGTATTAGAATTTTTTTTCTAATTTTGTAGCTAATTACCTAATGTTTGCCTACTTTTACAATTAATTACCTAGTTTAGATACTACATAAATGATGATAAAAATTTTATATGTAGTTTACTGATAACTTTAGGTAGTCGATTATTGAAATTGCAAACTTCAAGCACTATTTAGGATATTTAATCTTTGTTTTATTTATCCCTCTTTAATGAATATTTATACATAATTAAGGATGAGTTGGTAACCCTATCATATAAGGTACTCACCTATACCCTACTTAACCAAATAGGGTCCAAGTAGGTGTTAAGTGTCACAAGATAAGGTACGAGAATAGATTTTTTAAAACCTACTCTCTCGAGGTAGGGTGTAGATATAACGTTTTTCATATTTTGTATCCATCGAGAAACTTGTACTCTATTATATAAAGGGTATCATATCTTAAAATAACACTAATGTATAAAAATATATTTTGTAATCACTTTTGTTTGAAACTATTATTTTTAAACTATTTTGGAAATAATTATTTTAGAAGAACCTATACCATTTTATTTTAAAAGAGCTTGTTGTTTTATTTTAGAAAACTACGGTTGTATATATGTAATTAAACTCCTAAACTACACATAAATGTTATTTATCTTCTAAATTAATTAATACAAAAATAGCTCCAAAGTTTTTAATTTTTGAATTTGCTACATGTTTTACAATTTTTTTCAATATCATATAAATAAATTTTATAGGTATTTGTTATAAGTTTCAAGTTTTATACATAAACAAATTCTGCATATTATAAAACTTGTGATATTAACAAATTACATTTATAATTTCTTTTGACATATTATTTACAGTGAATATATGAAAAATAAGATAGTTTAATATATTACATAAAACTATATTAAATACTATAAACTTGGAGTTTAACAAGGAAAGAAAAAATATAGTGATTTGATAAAAAAAATCTATAGGTTCCATAAGATATCCCATAAGTTTTACAAGATATAGGGTATGAGATGGGTTTTAGGTACAAAGATTAATACTCTGTATAAAGTGAAGAGTATGGATAGGTTTTTTACCCTATCCATCTTATACTTACTCAACCCTACATGTAACTGAATTATGAGTATATATGACTAAACAGGTGTTTGCTTGCAAAAGATAAGAAATACCATCTCATATATAATGAAGCAATAGGTAATTAAGTTTCTTATATATATGTATATATAAAATATAGATATATAAACTAAGTGCTAAAATTAGTAACTAAAAATGAAAAATACCGTAATAGCTCCTTATTCTTTCAAAAGATTCTCAATAGCAAAAACACTACTATTTTAGCTCTAAATCTTTTGAAAAATGTAAAAATTTGTTGCAAAAGTAAAACAAAATGCATCCATTAGATGGCACAATTTCTCTTATGGAGTGCATTTATGCACACACACACATACACACTAAATTAAGTTACTAAATTAATCTATAAATTTAAAATTTGAAAAGTTCTTTTCTAATCATGTGTTTTTTCATTTATCTTCAATATTTTAAAGTCTCTTTACACTATTATGTAAGTTAAATATCTAAAAATATAACATTATACAACATGTTTGTAAAAGTTTTAGAATATGAGGATCATGAACTTATGTATAATTCAAAGACTTTTCTTTTTCGAAAACATGATATAATATTTGGGCTAAATTCAAAACTTGGTATCTTAATTTTACTCATTTGTGCAATTAATTGAGATAGTTAATTATAAAAATAGATAAATTTTAGGTTATTAATTACAAAATTTAGCAACTTTCAAGTAGTTAATTACAAAAATTAACAAAATTTAGATAGTGTTGAACCCAATTTAGTCTATTCCAAGTATAAAATCTTCTTAACCTAATCTCTACCACGCCTCCACCAACAATTCCTCAAATAAGAAATCAAAACCCTAACTCTACTCTCTCTTTCTCTCTTGCTTTAGTATTTTAAACTAACTGAGACTTATGTTTGCATGCAAGTATGAAATTGATATAGAAATGGCTATTTGAGGAATGCACCAACTCCATAAAATGCTCCATACTGTAAGCTAGGATATTCCCCATTTCATTTGACTTCTTCATTTTATATATGTACAGTAGTTAAAACTAATTTCTATTATGACATGATGTAAAACAGCTGTTTACAAGACTTAGATCAGTTGTTAATAACTATATTTGTAATGTGTACATGCATTTCATGAGTAAAATCCTTAAGCCACTTGGGCTTGTTTCTAGATCTATATAGCTCGGTTGTAACAGCTTTCTCCCCGTCTTGGAATACATCCTTATCCTCAAGGTCAAAATGAGGGTAGAGCTGTTTAAAATGTGAAAGATCCTCCTAAGTTGCATCTTCTAATGGTAACTCATCCCATTGAATCAGTAATTGAGTCACTTCTACCCCATGTTGTAAAATTGATATTGAATCTAAAACACACAAAGGTTGAACCAGTAGATGGTCTTCATAAAACCCAGATGGTAAAGCTAATGGAATATCATTCAAGCCTTGAGCTAAACGTAAACAGGAAACATGAAAAACATCATGTATTCGAGCCCCTTGTGGTAGTTTCGATTGATAAGCCACTGATCCAATTCGTTTGCTGATATGAAATGAACCATAAAACCTTTGTGACAGTTTGTGATAAGCATGACCAGAAACTGTAGTTTGTGTGTAGGGTCTCAATTTGACATATACCCAATCCCCTATAGAATAATTGACTTTAGTATGATGCTTGTCTGCAAATCATTTCATCCTATCTTGAGCAGGTTTAATATTTGTCTTTAGAATTGGCAAAATCTGACCTCTAGTAGAAAGTTCCATATCAATCGCTTCCAAAGATGAAGTCCCTCTAGTATACATGGGAATGGTAAGAGGTTTTCTGCCATATACCATTTCAAAAGGTGTCAAATGTGCTCCTTCATGTTAAGATGTGTTGTAAGAAAAGTCAGCCCAAGGTAAAAAGTTATACCATTGGGAAAGGACATCTATAACAAAGCATCTTAAGTATTGATGAATCGTTCGATTTAAAACTTCAGTCTGTCCATCAAACTGTGGATGATAAGTTGTACTATAAGATAGTTTAGAACCACTCAGATGAAACAAATCTTTCCAAAAGGCACTCATGAATATTGGATCCTTATCCGAAACAATGGATCTTGGGAAACCATGCAACTTAACTACCATTTTAATAAACAAACGAGCCACCTTGGTTGCCGAAAAATTAGAATCCAAAGCTCCCAAATGACAATACTTGGACAATCTGTCCACTACCACCAAAATAACAAAAAAAACCATTGGACTTAGGGAGAAAAGTGATGAAATCTATGGAAATATCCTCCTAAATTTGTTTGGGTATTGGAAAAGGTTGCAATAACCCAGCTGGCTTTTGGGTAGAATACTTGGTTTGTTGACAAACCGTACAATCTAGGATAAACGATTCCACATCATGCTTCACGCCTAGCCAATAACATTTTTCTGCAATTCGTTTATAGGTTTTGAGAATACCAAAATGTCTTGACAAAGGTGTTTGAATGAAACTCCTATAGGATAGAGGGAATCAATTTAGAAGTAGAAACTAAAAAGTCTACCTTTGCTGTACAATAAACCTTGAGTCCATTTCAATGGCCACTTCAATGGTTAACCTTGCTCCAACTTATTTATCAAATCGATCAAAGCAGGAAGGTGAGTGTATTCTTGTTTGATAGTATCAAAGATATGTAGCAAAGGTATGGAAGTAATGAGTGGCATAAGAATACCATCAAATTGTCGAGACATAGCATTAGTGACAATATTTTCTTGGCTAGATTTGTATGTAATAGTATAATCATACCCTAAAGCTTGGTTAAGTATCTATGCTACTCAAGAGCAAAAATAACTTGAGTAAGGAGTTTCTTGAGACTTCTATGATCTATGCGTATAATAAAGTGTGAGCCTAACAAGTATTGCCTCCATTTCTTAACTGCTTCCACCACGCCAAACAACTCTCGAACATAAGCTGATGCCTTAACCAAATGCATTGGTAATTTCTTACTAAAATAAGAAATAGGACGTTCATCCTGCAACAAAACTGCTCATATACCAAATCTACATGCATCTGTTTCTAAAACAAATTGTTTTTGAAAATCGGGTAATACTAGTATAGGAGCTAATACTAAAGCTTGTTTAAGTAAGTCAAAAGCACCTTGAGCTTCTACTGACCAGCGAAAAGCATCCTTCTTCAATAAATCTATCAAAGGGCTGGCAATCGAAGCATACGATTTGATGAATCGTCTATAATAGCCGAACAGTCCCAAAAAAGCTTTGAGCTGTTTCAAAGTTGTTGGTGGTGACCAAGCTTGTATTGCTGCTACTTTAGCTAGATCAAGTTGCATACCATAAGTAGATGCAATATGGTTGAGATATTCAATTGTACCTTGGTCGAAAGCACACTTGGATTTCTTAAGATATAAGGTGTTAGCTTGCAATGTAGCTAATAGTTGATCTAAATGTGCAATATGTTCATCCAAAGACCTGCTGTAAAGAAAGATGTCATAAAAAAAAACGATTAAAATTTTCATAAAAAAGGCTTAAAAATGGAATTCATTATGGACTGAAAAGTGGCTGAGGCATTGCTGAGGCCAAAAGGCATCACAAGGAACTCATAATGTCTTTCAAGATTGCAAAAAGCAGTTTTGGAAACATCCTCTGGAGCCATCCAAATTTGATGGAAACTAGTATGTAAGTCCAGCTTAGAAAAAATCACAGCTCCATATAGTTCATCAATTGTAGGTATAGGAAATTCATCCTTAATGGTAGCCTGATTAAGAGCTTTGTAGTCCATGCAAAACCGCCATGAACCATCGTTTTTCTTAAAGAATGGAGACGAAAAAGGGCTGTTGCTACATTGAATAATGCCTTGTTCAAGCATTTCATGCACCTGACACTCAATTTCCTCCTTCTAGAAATGTGGGTAACGACAAGGCTTCACATTCACTATATCTACCCCTTTTACTAAGTGAATGTGGTGTTGAATAGATCGCAATGGAGGCAATGATGATGGTGGCTCAAAAATTGATGAAAATGCCCAATAATGCTTCAATAGAACGATTGTTGGTGGTATTCACCGAAATAGAATCCATCTAAGCCATAAAGGTGTAGTAGGAGGCCACAACATAAACCTGAAAGAGCCACCTTAACTTATTATGAGAAATCAGTTGTGCTGAAACAGAATGATCATTAACTAAAGTGATCTAAGAGCCCTATGGGAAAATGTCATGATTAACTCATTGTAATCAATTGTGACAGGTCCCAATCCTTGAAGCCAATGAACATTAAGGACCACGTCAGCTCCTTGAATATCTAGAATGTAAAAGGTATCCTGAACACAAAGCCTCGAATGTTCATGTTAACTAGTTTGCATTGACCTTGACAATGAAATTTTTGGCCATTCCCTAGCATAACATTAAACTATGAAGCAAGAATAATAGGGATACCCAATTGTTTCGCCACCCTACCGAAACATTGCGTGAGTTAATTAATCCTTGAAATCGAAAGGTTCTAAGAAACAGATCTCCATTTAAAGCATGGTAACTAATAGAAGAATGCATAGTATCTTCTTCGATCATTTCCTGAATATCCTGTCTCATTCACAACAGTAGTATCCGAAAGAAGCAATAGAAATTTTTCTTTGCATTTACGATTTTGGTTAAATTTTTCATCACAGTTAAAACAAAGGCCTTCCTCATGCCTAGCTTGCATCTCTTCCGAGTCAAACGTTCAATAGGTAAAGAAGTAGATGTAGAAGGAGTGGTAGTACCTGGTTGAAAAGATTTGTTTGATACTGACATTGGTGGTTTAAAAATTGCAATGGTATGGAACTGTATGTAGAAGAAATTGGTTTAAAAGGTCTAAACCTAGTTGATAGCTCCTTAAGTTTATCTTCATGCATTCTAGCTAACCATATAGCATCCATTAAATCCTTAGGTGGAGATAGTTGTACCTAACGTCTTAATGCAGGTATTAGTCCTGATATGAAACAGCTAAGAAGAAAGGACTATGGTAAACCCACATTGCGGTTGGAAAGTTCCTTAAATTGGGACTGGTAATGTGCAACAGATGATGTTTGGGTTAATTTGGTAAGCATGCCTTGAACATCTTCATAACCTGAAGGTCCAAATCTTTGTTGAAGAGCGTCAGTAAACTTAGTCCAAGAACTAAGTTGTTTGTTCATGTACATCCATTTGTACCAATTCAAAGCTTCGCCCTCTAGGGCAAAAGAGGCAATGGTGATTCGCTACTCATCAGGAATGTGATGAAATACAAAGAACTAATCTACTTTGAACAACTACCCTAATACATCCTCCCTCAAAAGCTTTGGAATCTCTAACTTTATCCCTTTTAGTAAATTCCCGAACTAATTGCTATGATTGTAAAATGATGAATTTTGTTCATGATTATTAGAATTATTAGAGCTGAAAAGATTTTGATTCACTCCTAATTTCTCAATTTTTTCATTCATTTTACTCAAACTATCCTGAATAGCAATTAAAGCCTTCCTCATAGCATCCATTTCATCCATGGATTCATGAGATCTAGTAATAGAAGCCATAAGACCAGGACAAGAGCACCAAATGTTGAACCCAGTGTAACGCCCTAAAATAAGATATTAGAACCTGCTACGTGTCCTCTCTTGAATAAGACATGCTAAGGCTCTAATATCCATAAATATACAAAGATCACCTGTAAAGACACACATAGGGTATCTCATAGGATACTCAACACAATCTGTATAACCTGGAACATAGCTTCTAAATTAACTTCTAATTTAACAATCATATAAGTTAGCAATACCAAGCCAACTAAATTGAACCACAATTTAGATAAAAACCTTCCATATAACCTAGAACTTCCTACAACAATCTATTCCCAAAGTCTTTACATAAAATATAAAACATAAAAAAAAAAAACATAAACAGATAATTTCCAAGTCTTCGATATATCTAAACACTTCTCTTCTTTCATGAACCTATAAATTGCAAATCTAACCCTCAGCTGGGTAGTCAGGCTCACTATCTCCGTCCTTTTGATCAAAGATTATATTATAACCCGAAAGATCATATATGATGTCTTCATCACATGTACCTGAAATTTTAAAAAGTGAGCTGCGAAGCCCAGTACGATAACTCTAATCCTAAAAAATAAATGCAAATGCACACGCAACAGGTATATATATATATATATATATATATATATCAAATGCACTTAGTCTAATGCAAGCAATCAATTTGTTATCTTTTTTATATTCAGCAAATTAACACAGTTCAGAACTATGTATACTCTAGTCTCGAACTCGAAGTAACTCAGACTCCTCTTGAATTGAAAAACAACTAACTCATTGAAAATAAGGTAATTATATACATATATGGATGAGTGGGTACTCCCTAAACATCCCCGTTTTCTCCCTAATTCTACCGGAATCATATCAAAGCACGAGTCTACTAAGGACAACCTCACACTAAGATCATCAGGGTGCCTCATCAGCATCATGTCCGCCAGGTCTTTACTGGTCAAAGCCAAGCACAACCAAGCAGACAATTATTAAGCCGAATATGATTAGGTTTATTATGAAATTCTATTCCTACAACCAATCAAACAATACTAAACTTACAAGCAAAAACAACTAGCAGGGATTGGTCGTACTTTTTCAATTTCAAGAAAATTCTCCAAAACCTAAATCTCTTATGAACAACAACACAAAATCTCTAAATCTCTTAATATACAAAATATAACAGAAACAGAAATATGTAAATCCTAACCCATTCAAACCCTAACTTATCAAAATCTCCGAAACCCTAACCTGATATGAGAAACACCAAATCTGAACTTCTTCTTTGACTGACCTCCACAAAATCCAACAACGACAACTTTTCTTCACAAAACCTTAATTTATGAATTAACAATTTTTGACAATCCATTATCATCATAAATCCCCTATTAATTGTAAGATTAAGAGGATAAAACTTACTTTGATTGATCTTAATTCCCGATAATTCACCAAATGAAAGGATCTTTTCAAAACCCAAACCCTAGGTTTCATAAATAGACAAAACCCCAAATCACGAAAATTCTCTAATGATTGAGATGATATATTTACTTGATTTGAATCTTAATCCTTGTTTGTTTTCCCAAAAGATTGGATATTGATCAAAACTAGGGTTTCTTAGAAAAATTCGTTCCAAATCCAAACAAAACCTTAAGGAAACGAAATGATATACGAAGAATCTTGATATATAAAAGCAAGATTACTTACTCTTGATCCAAATCTGATCTCCCTTGATATTGTTCTTCAAAAACACTCAAGAACTTTGAATTCTCTCGCTTTGGTCGAAGGAAAGAGGTTACAAATGAAAAATACGAACCTTAGGATTTCTTATATAGGAAACTATTCGGATAGGAAAGCTGGTACTTATGCTGGCGACCTATAATCCTACGCCGACGGCTTACATACTTACACCGTGGCCTATGTGCCGGCTTTCTTCATTCCATAAAAGACCCGAGCTTTTTGCCAGTGGCTTTCACATATAGGCCGACAGCCTTTATTTCAAAGCTGGCAACCTAAATGTCAGCTTATGTCCTTTCGTCTATTCTTTCACGTACTATTTTCCCGAGCTCATAACTATCTATTCAAGGACAAAAATACCCTTTAGAATAACTTGAAATTACCTTTTTACCTTTCCTTATGATTTAATTACTTGTATATCATGACCTATTTATCTTCATTTATCTTATTTTTCTTGTGTTACACCTGGTTTAGCCTATTCCGAGTATAAAAGCTTCTTAACCTAATCCCTACACCCCCCACCCCCCCCCCCCCCCAACCAACAATTCCTCATATAAGAAATCAAAACCCTAACTCTACTCTCTCTTTCTCTCTTGCTTTAGTATTTCAAACTAACTAAGACTTGTGTTTGTGTCACGCCCTAAAGGGTACCTTAAACGTAACAGTTCGCCGCATGCTAATCAAGACTTAAGAATCACTACCACAGTCATTCGGAGTGATGGTTAGTATGCAAGGCGTTCCCTCACGAAAATAGAATACATAAACAATTGGAGACAGATAGTTCAATTTGATAGGATAAGCATAGAAATATAAACCACAGATATCTCAAGATCAATTACAAAGCATTATAGGGCATTTCCCCTGCTACACATAAGTTTAGGCATTCCCTATTGGTAACAATTTATCTTTCTAAGTTCACTACTAGAAACTATATAAACCAATTGTGAACTTCTAAGGAGATAACTCTTAGTCTCTCATTACCTGATTTGGCCAGGTCCGGGGATGCAGCCATAAGTACGGGAACTACATTAGAAAGAAACTGTGGGGGTATAAGCTATGCTAGCTTAGTAAGTTTCACTTCCCAAAATTAAATGCTCAACAACAATATATAACATACAAGTTATTAAAAATCATATGAAATGCACAAACACGTGAGCATACAATACATAAGACAATCCAAAAATCTTATGTTGAATGGATTTATTCCCTCCATTCGGGTTAGGTGTTTCAAGCCTATACGACCAACAATTTCAATTTTTTTCTCATTTTTTATTGTGGTTGATACAGGTGCCCATCCACCCACATTTTCAATTCCAGCCCATGCGCCAACATTTAAATTTTCGACTATTACCCAACATTCGAGTTTATAGGCCTTTTGTTGCCGAGCTATTATGCCTTCTTCCCACAAAGGTATAATAACCTATGCAATGTGATTCACATATGGTATGTATGGCCAATTTGATTATAAGATCATGGCATATAAATTTAAAATTTATGGGTGATCATAGATTTTGCAGACAAATCAATTCTATACTAGGTCATACAAATATTTACATCAAGTTCATTTTGATATTCTTTATCATCAATTCGCCTATGTAGAAATCATGTGCACACAATCAATTTTTATGTTATCCTAATTCTAATGCCACTAACATTACAAGCATAAGCATAAGCATGTAATTTAGAGATAGTGAACTCACTCGGCCATGATCCTGGTCTTTAACGTAGCAATCCAGAAACAAGAATTTTCCTCGAATCTAAAATCACCTAAAAAAAAGAAATACCCTTATGAGTATGAAAGATTCAAACTTTCAGTAAGAATTTGAAGAAATAAGGATTGGGAGCCACGAAGGTCTGAGAGATATTGGGAGATTGTAAGAATGAAGCAGTGAATAGACCTGCAAGGACATGAAGTAAGGCAAGACACGACAGATATGCAACCATTTTATATGTTCCAACCTATGTTTTCCTAATAAATTTAGGAAAATTTATTAAAATTTTCTATTATGAAAATTTCTTAGAATTTTTCATTAATTTTTTTGTGAATATATGCGCAAGTGTTGCATATCGGGAAAAAATTATTATTTAATTAAAAAATGCCATTAGGATGGAAAAATAGTCATCTCTTGAAAAAAGAAGTTTGACCAAGAATTAAAAAAAAAAACTTAGTATAACATAAATAAATATAAAATGAGAAAAATAAAAAAATTTAAAAATATTAAAAAATATTTGAATAGAGACAGGTTATTATCTTTGGGCAAAAAAAAACAAAAAACGAGAAAATAAAAAAAGAGATTGCTTATTGTCTATTGATTGCATTTAATGTAGGGTTAATGTTGACTGCATTTAATGTGGGGTTAATGTTACCTCAAATGATGAAGACATGATTAACATCAAGAAGATAATTTAGAAGATGAAGATATGGAAGATTTTTACTTTATTAAGATAGATTTGATTTAGTCAATATATCTTATTTTATTAGATAAATATTTAAGGAAGAGGGAGTCGTCTAAGCAGCGTAAAGGGAAACAACATTGAATGATTTTATTCCGTCGGATTTGCCTTGGACCAGCATTGAATGATTTAATTGTTTTGTTGATTTATTTCCATCTAAGCGGATAAAGGGAAACAACATTGAATGATTTAATTCCGTCGGATTTGCCTTGGACCAGCATTGAATGATTAATTGTTTTGTTGATTTATTTCCGTCTAAGCAGCATAAAGGGAAACAACATTGAATGATTTAATTCCGTCGGATTTGCCTTGGACCAGCATTGAATGATTTAATTGTTTTGTTGATATATTTCCTTTTTCTTGGGACTATATATATTATATGTAGTATTAGTCAATATTATATTTATTGTTTGTCTTTTAGGATAATATTGTATTTATTATTTACCTTTTTAGGATTTTCATGTAATAGTACAAATAGGCTTTTAGGCTTGTCTTTGTAAACACAACTGATATTTGACATCTTTCATAATGAATTGAGAAGATTTTCTTTGAATTTACAATTGCTTAGCAATTGAATGATTAAGTTCATGTTTTGAAATCAATCATGGTTATTGACTGCATTTCATGTAGGGTTAATATTGACTGCATTTAATGTAAGGTTAATTAGGTATTGAATTTTCAAAAGTTCGAAAAATTCGAATTTTTTTATCTTATTTTTTCTAATATGGTAAAGTGTCATATTTTCTATCTATGTTTTCATTATAAGTAATTTTACTTTATTATAATTAATATTATATTATTTTTTAACAAATTAAAACTCATATACCTGCCTAAGCCCATATGTCCTACTACAACAAGTCCATGGTACCTTTATCGATTTTTCTTCTTCAATTGTTATTTGCTCTACTATTATCTTATATATAAGTCCATTTTTCACAATTTTTTCCATGTGGGATAAATTAGAAACCCAAAACCCCTGATGGAACTAAACCATGTCTTCATTGATCATCCCCATTCTTCAACCCCTTTTTTCTCCCTCTTCTAAGCCATGTCTTCATTGGTTGCTCCGTCAGTAGCTTAGTTTGATCTAATGTGCAAATGAATTTTGATGGATCAAAACCATCGTGACCTTCAAGTTTTATTTATTCCTTTAAGTCTTACAAAAATAAAAAAAAATGAAAATCTAATATGGTGCTCTATTTATATATAAAGAAACAAACGACTAATGAGCTCAACATTGTGTGGTTATGGATGGAAGGGAAATGCAAATTTTCTCAAATGAGCTTAAGGATGAGCATGATATTTGCTATAATATACAAACTATAGTGGGCCACTTTTAAAGTTACGTTGATTTCGTATATATAGAAACCATTACCCTTATGTATAAAGTTACGCTATATATTATTTGTATGCAAAGACGCATATGGATATACGAACATATATATTAATACACTATTATTCATTGTATATAAAAGATGTATCCAAAGAAGTTTGGATTATCTACTGAAAAAAAATTTTAAGGATACAAAAAGTTAGTTCAAGAATTAAATGCTACTGTAGGCTGACAATTGATATTTCAACCATACTTGCACGTTCACTAAAATAGCTCCAGTTTTGTCTCCTTCTCGACTCCTCCTCCTCTTCCACCATCATTGTTCCATTGTGATGGTTCTTGACTCCTCATTGAAATAGAGATCATAACGATCGAGAGCTATCGATACTCAAGAAGTAGGGGAGCTTGATTAAGTTAGTGTTCCACTGTGACAGAGCTTTGGTTACATGCTGCAGATATCCTTGTGGTTGTTGGTGCAATCTTACTTGGATATGCTATCTACTTGCTCCATCAAAGATATGGGTTTTCTTTCTTTTCTAGAAGGGTATGTCATAAAACATGTTGTGTTCGGTGGGAGGATGATGGAGGTCGTATGAAATTGATGTCCTACATTGGTGAAGTGTTAGGACGAAGTCTTCTATATATTATCAAGCCTAGAAGTAGTGTTGAACAAAATTTGAATTTGTGGAAGGCTTGGGATAAAATTGGGTTTAAGTTGATGAACTTGGGATTGTGATTGCAAGTAATTTTTTTTTAAATTTAAAATAATATTAATTATCCCTAAAATAAACTACTAATAACGAAAATATAAATATAAATAAAAAATTCCACAGTAGAATGGAAATAAGATAAAAAAATGTAAAAACATGCCACATCAGATCATATGCATCATGATGTGATTGGTTCGTACGTCTACGTTAACAAAAGAGTTAATACCGTTAGCAAAGGTACCAAAAATTATCACAAAAACTTTGTTTAGGGTACTAATAAGGGAGCTTCTACTGTCCCATCAATGGGATTGTTCCACTATTAATTTAACCGTTAAAATAAATATGGTAAATAAAATAAATATGGTAAATAAAGTATTAACTATTTTAATAATTTGATCACGATTGAATATCGTGTGAGCCGTTGGATGGTTGGGATTAGTACCATCAAAATTAATGGTGATACCATAAAATTTTCCATAAAATAAACAATCTCACTTTTAAATAATATAGGACTTTTTCCCCTCCTTACTTAACCTCTAAAAGAGGATTATTCCAGTTTGACATTGTTAATATAATAACTCAATTGGGATGCTTATGGTTACAAACGAAAAAAGAATACCGCATTTTTTAAAAGTGAGATTATTATTTTGACAGTACTCTGTATAAAGCAAATATGCATGTTTTTATATTATATTTACTTAATGTATTGTTATCAATAATATAATTAATATTATTTATTATGAATAGATAATAAATAATTTTTATTCACATGAAAAATAGAATAAATATTTAATTTTTATTTTTACTTTACTTTTTATTATATATTTATTTATATCTCATTGATTTTTTTTAGTCAAGCTCATCTCTTCATGAGTCCTTGTAGGTGTATTTTTACCGATCTCTCTCAAACAGGATTTTATTATTATTATTATTATTATTTTTAATTTCAATGGTATTTTAGTAATTAAATATTAAAATATTATTTTTTTCCTTCTCCGATTACATATCATCGTAAATATTTTGCATATTGCATTATAAAATTAAAAAGAAATGAATAATATTTTATATTTTATCATATTGTACTATAATATATATACACACAACGTGGTATTCTTTTATATAAAGTATGTTAAATATATCATTATTATGTACATCATTTGTCATTTGATATATATCATGAAAAAACCTCAGGTAATTAAACTAAAACGTATAAATTTTAATCCATAGAGTTCGATTCTATCGACTGTGGGGTGAGGCTAGTGGCAGTTGTGTGAAAACGGAGTTTTGATTACAAAACGAGAATTTTAGTTAAATATATGATATATCAACCTTGGAAAATTCATCAATGACATTATAGCCTAGTAGCATCTTCCTAATCTCACAAGTGACAGATCTCAGGTTTGAATCTTTCATCCCTGTTGCAATGATAGAAAAAACAGAAAAAAAAAATTTGAAAAATTCTTTCATTATAATTTTAAGGAGACGAACACATGAATTATTTATCAATTAAGATTCGTGTTTAATTATTATACCATTAAAATATATTAAATATATTAATCAATATATTTATTTTAATATCAACATAGATGAAGTTAGACAAAATATAAAAAGTTTCAAAATGATAAAAAATTTTGAATCTCCAAATTTTTGACATTCCACACATTCCACTCATATGTCGAAAAAATGCATGTCTGGTTAATACACTGCTGTTTGTTGGATGTAAGAAATAGAAAAAAAAAAACGAAAAAGCAACAAAATCCTTTTTATTGTACTATAATGTTAGGGAGAGAAATTCTTGTATTTTATTTTTGTACATTCAAAATTGAACAACAGAAGGAACGCTATTCTTGCAAGCTTACAAGTTCCTACCACATTGACACTATACATTTAAACAAGAAATTTGAAAATCGAAGAAGCCACCTTCTGAATGATTTCATTGTATGTGTTTCTCTACCTATCCTCATCAATGGAGCTCAAGAATCTTTGAGCTTCCATGATCACAGAAGAACCTTACTTAGCTTTCTCTACAATTTGCTTTATCAATGCCCTCCTCATTTCATCATCTTCTTCATCATCACTCATGGTGTTTGAGCCCCAACTCCTCGATGTCCACTCTTTGTGAAGTCCCAAATTTTCATTATTAAAATTGCTTGGAATTCTCTCCCCACCAATATCATGTTCCATATTTACCATATCCATGTTTGCTCGCCTTGGAAATTCCTCAGGTGGACCCTATCGATAGTGTATTTTTTATTTTTTAGTTTTCACAGTAAGATACAATAGACCAATGTGATGAAACAAAGCATGAATGCTTGAGAGATCGGTGCGGTGTTTATTTGAATTGGGTTAAATTAGATTAGATGCTCTTGATTTATTATTAAGGTTTGATTAGACGCTCTTGATATATAAAAGGCTTACGCTGGTGTAAAGTTATGTTTCCATATCTTGCTATTAGGATCATATTTATTTATTCTGATTGCCCATTAGTCAGCCAATCCAACTTGCTTTCAGTATGCTGAAAAATTGGTAGGTTTAGCAGGTGCTAGCCTTGTGTTTGCTTTTGATGCTGGCCTTTTTCTTTTCAACACTAAAAGGTGAGACACAACACATAGCTTTTGGTTGGTTGGTATTGGCTCGGTCTTGGTGCAAAAGGGTGATGCATTTGCATTGGAAAATTTGTTTTGTAACAGTTATATCTGTATGCTCTCCATTTGGTTTTGTTTTGTAGGATTGTACTATTCTTGAATCTCACGAATTTAGCATAACTTGTTCCATACATAATCTCAACTGCAATTTGAATTTTTACGCATAAGCCTGCTTTCTTGTAGTTGTATCAGCTGTTGACAAGAGAGAGTCAAGTCCATATATAGACCTCACATCGATACGAAGCTTACATTCCATATCTTGCTGTTAGGATCATATATTTATTATTCTAATTCCCCATTAGTTGACCAATTGTACATGCTGTTGGTATGATGAAAAAATGGTAGGGTTAGCAGGTGCTGGATTTGTGTTTGCCTTTGGCGCTGGATTTTTCTCTTTCAACACTGAAAGGTAGACACAACACACAGCTGTTGGTTGGCAGTTATTGGCTAATTCTGGCTGCAAAAGGAGGTTTAAATTTGCTTTTGACAATTTCTTTCATAACAATTTAATCTTTTTTCTCTCTCTATTTGGTTTCTTGTAGAATTTTATTATTCTTAAATCTCCTAGATTTAGCATATATTGTTCTTTCTCATGGCTATATATATTGTTTTAACGTGCAAAACTCTGAGATCTTCTCTGTGGTTGAACAGGTCTGGTTTAATCATTCATTCATGGAAATCCATTTCAAATTTGAATTTGGAAGCAGAACACTCTGAATTTTTCTTTATTGCATGCCTTATCGTGTTAGTTGTGATAGTTCTAACTCATAAACCAAAAAGATAAAAGCTACTACTTGTGATGTTTGTTTATCACTAGAGGTACGATCATTTTGTTGGGGTATCGAGCAACGCAGCGGAAATAATAAAATGCGAGGCTAATAACAGATAAATAAAATACGAGCAAAGCGAATAAAACAAAAATAAATGGCACCAGAAAAATTTAACGTGGTTCACACTTTGCCAATGAAATTATGTATCCTGATGTAGACTTTCTTGAGTCAACATCGCCAGCCATATCTGCATTTGTGTAACCAACCAACATAGGTTTTTCATCTCCAAAACACAAGCACATTTTGGAGATACCACGAAGATATCTAAAAATCCATTTCACTACAGCTCAATGTTCCTTTCCAAGATTTGAAAGGAACCGGCTCACTACTCCAACTGAGTGAGCAATATCTGGCCGTGTACATACCATGGCATACATCAAACTTCCAACTACTAAAGCATATGGAACCTTATCCATCTCCTCCTTCTCTTTCTCAGTAGAAGGGCACTGCTTGGAACTCAATCTAAAGTGATTAGCAAGAGGACAACTAACCGCTTTAGCTTTATCCATGTTAAACTTTTGAAGTACTTTCTCAATGTACTTCTCTTGTGACAACCAAAGTTTCTTGGCAAACCTATCTCTGGTTATCTTCATGCCAAGAATCTGTCTTATTGGCCCTAAGGCTTTCATAGCAAAAGACTTATTCAATTGCTTCTTCAGGCTGTTAATCTTGGAAATATTCTGGCCAACAATCAACATATCATCCACACAGAGCAATAAAATAATAAAATCATCATTAGAGAATTTTTGTACAAAAACACAGTGATCTGAAGTAGTCTTCTTGTAGCCTTGCTCCCCCATAACCGACTCAAACTTCTTATACCACTGTCTCGGTGCCTGTTTCAAGCCATACAAACTTTTCTTCAATTTACAAACATAATCTTCTTTTCCTTTTACCACAAAACCCTCTAGCTGCTCCATGTATATCTCTTCCTCCAAATCGCCATGAAGGAAGGCAATCTTCACATCCATTTGCTCGATCTGCAAGTCGAGACTTGCTACTAACCCTAGCACTATTCGAATGGATGTCATTTTCACCACTGGTGAAAATATCTCATCAAAGTCAATCCCTTTCCTTTAGCTAAATCCTTTAACAACTAACCTGGCTTTGAATCATAGTTGAGAGCTGTGTTCATCATGCTTTATCCTGAACACCCACTTGTTTTTCAAAGCCCTCTTACATTTTGGTAACTTCACCAGCTCAAAAGTTTCATTCTCATGCAAGGATCTCATCTCATCTTGCATAGCCTTAATCCACTTCTTTTTGCGTTCATCATCCATTACTTCTTTAAAATCTTCTAGTTCTCCCCCATCAGTCAATAATACATATTGATCTGTCGGGTATCTAGTAGAGGGTTGTCGAACTCTAGTAGATCTCCACAATTATGAAGAATCCATTGGAGCTAGTGGTAGATCATGAACACCATCATCATAGAATCATCTGATGGAAA
The DNA here is from genome assembly GCA_024138025.1 of Combretum micranthum. NCBI lineage: Eukaryota > Viridiplantae > Streptophyta > Magnoliopsida > Myrtales > Combretaceae > Combretum > Combretum micranthum. The sequence goes on along the minus strand of JAMXBD010002210.1, from coordinate 198,564 downwards.
CTCAAAGGGAGCATCTTCATTACCTGTCTCAGGCTAGTCATTTTGTATTTCATCTCCAACCTCTCTTGGTACCATTGTTGGAGGTATCATCTCTAGGTCTGTTGTATTGCTACTAGACTTGGAAGCATTCTCTTGAGCCTTCTTTATATGCTCAATAGTCTCTTCTTCAATAAACACCATATCACGACTTCTCACAAGCTTCTTCTGAATTGGATCATAAAACCTATAGCCAAACTGGTCTTGACTATAGCCAATAAATACATATTGTCGTGTCTTGACATCAAGCTTTTACCTCTCATCTTTTGGAACATGCACAAAGGCTTTATAACCAAACACCTGCAAATGATCATAGGAAACATCCTTTCCTGACCATACTCTCTCAGGAGTATCAAACTGTAGAGGGACGCATGGTGAGAGGTTCAATACATGAACTGCTGTCAATATAGCCTCACCCCAAAACATCTTTGCATGTGAGAGTAAACATCTGACTCTCTCCATCAAAGTCCTATTCATCCTCTCAGCTAAGCCATTTAACTGTGGTATCTTTGGAGGTGTTGTTTGATGTCGTATACCATTATCATTGCAGTAAGCATGAAATGGTCCAATGTACTCTCCACCATTGTCTGTTCGAGTGCACTTTAGCTTCTTGCTGGTTTACCTCTCAACTAGAGACAAAAATTGCTTGAAAGCATCTAGTACTTGATCTTTAGACTTCAAAAGGTACACCTACATCTTTCTAGAATGGTCATCAATGAAAGTCACAAAGTATAGAGCACCACCAAGTGACTTTGTCATTGGCCCACACAAATCTGAGTGTACTAGATCTAGTACATTCTTCATTCTAGAAGGAGGGGAACTTTTGAAATTAACCCTATTTTGCTTTCTTTCCATACAATTAGCACACTTCTTTAAATGAACTTGATCCAATCCTGGTAACACATTCTTCTTGGCCAAATGTATCATACTTTTCTCACTCATATGACCTAGACGTTTGTGCCAAGCTCAACTGTACTATCATTCTCCATTGCATTCACAACATCTTGGGAGAGCTTTGCTTTCATAAAGTATAGTTTAGAGAATTGCTTCCCTCTAGCTGCTACCAAAGAACCTTTGGTAAGCTTCCATTTGCCATCAAAGAAGGTATTGCAGAAACCTTCATCATTCGTTCTACTTGTTGAAATTAAATTCAAACACATATATGGAATATACCTAACATCCTTCGGGACCAATTGTGTACCATTCTCTATCTCCAAACAAACATTTCCTTTACCTACAATTTTAGAAAAATTCTCATTTCCCATTCTTACAACACCAAAATTTCCTGGTGTGTAAGATGAGAAGAATTCTCTTCAAGATGTAGTATGAATGGTAGCACCACTATCAATTACCCAGCTTGCCTCATGGATTGCAAGATTGACCATATTACCATCATCATAGACAAGGTTAAACTCTTTGACAACATTCTCTTGTTCATCATCACTGCTATCATCCTTTCTCTGTTCTTTGCCTTTATTCTTCTTTTGATCCTGCCATCGACAAAACTTCTTTATATGACCTTTTTTCTTACAGCGATAGCACTGAACATTGGCATATTTATTTGACTTTCCTCTACTCCTGTCCTTTGATCTTGGACCTCTAGACTGACTCCTCCCCTGGATTCTGCAACAAAGACTTCTTCCTTTGATGAAGAAAACCCTTGTGTTCTTCGTCTCATTTCTTCATTTAAGACTCTACTTTTGACAAATTCCATATTTACTATGCCGTTTGGTGTAGAATTTGTAAGTGAAATCTTTAAAGTCTCCCAGGACTCTAGTAAGGAGGCTAGAATTAAAAGAGCGAGTATTTCATTGTCAATATTTATGCCCATTCTTGACAATTGCTCTACAATTCCTTGAATATCATTCAAATGATCTACCTTTGATGCACCTTCCCGATACTTCTTCTGGAGTAGCCTTGTCAAATAAAACAATTTATTGTTACCGATTTTAGAGGCATACAACTCCTCTAACTTATTCCACAAAGTCCTTGCATGAGTCTCATTACAAATGTAATTATACACATTATCTTCGACAAACTGTCGAATAAATCCACATACTTGCTCATGCTCAAACTCCCATTACTCATCTGTCTTATCCTCGGGTTTAGTAGTTCCAAACACCGGCAAATGCATCTTTGTCACAAACAAGAGGTCCTTCATATTGCTTCTCCATATGTGATAATTTGTGTCATTTAAATTGATCATTTTGCTCGTACTCGTCTCCATGATTCAACTAAATGAATAATAATCTAACTTGTTTTTTGATGTGGAGGATCCACAATTTAGTGGCAACCACAGAGCATAGATAAGTAGATATATTCACCCAAACCTGGATCTGATACCAGTTGTTGGGGTATCGAGTAATGCAGCAGAAATAATAAAATGTGAGGCGGATAACGGATAAATAAAATACAAGCAAAGCAAATGAAATAAAAATAAATGGCACCAAAAAAATTTAACATGGTTCACCCTTTGTATAGGCTACGTCCATGGGACCAACTCCGAAAATTTTTTTCACTAAATAAATTGTAGGCTTACAAAAGAGATACTTCTCTAGAAAAATATTCTAGAGGTACAATATAAATAATTAAAATAAACCTAAAATAGTGGCACACAAAGTTTTTCCCAAACACTCCAAACTATCCTCACTATTTTATCACTCACTACAAATTATCTCTCTCTCTCTCTTTAAATAATTTTTTTCAAAGCAAAATTGCTTTGGCATGTACAAGACACACACATGGGGGTATATATATATATATATAAAACACACTAGGGATGAGCATCAAATGCCTATATATAGGAAATATTTTTCCTTGCCTTCAGCATTGGTCAAAGTCGGTTTTAACCGACTTAAGTTTCTAGCCGAAATGAATTCAGTAGATAGCTCATTATCCAAGATATTTTGCTTGGTCTTCACGTTAAACACAGCTAGAAATTTCATGTTCAGCTTGTAAATTTCCCAGATAAAGTCGGCTAAATGTTTCATGCCAGCTTGCAAAAAATTTCAAGAGAATTCAAGAATTCTTTTTAGTATTTCACGTAGCCAATTTGGCTATGTCATTCCCATTCTCCTTTTTTTTAATAATAATAATAATACTCCATGTAAGAGGGATCCATCACATTTCACTTACCCTTGTTGTTGCAAGTCATTAGTCGAGCCCGATCCCTGTCTGTATGTTGTATTGTATGTCTATTGTCTTGGCATTATTAGTTTCATTGATTTTAATAGCATAGTGGAATAATATTTCACATGGAACTTTTTTTTCAATGTGTAACTCCCTGGTATCTCCAGGCACAAGTCTGATATGAAGCTTGGGTAGTGATGATGCATGAAGGTGCACTTGATTGCAATTATTAAGGATCTGAATCAATGGTTGCAGCTTTTCTTCCAATCCTCACACATTTTCTCTGGGAAAATACTCTATAGTTTTGTTGTGTCGATATTGAATATGTGATCAACTACATATTTGTCTTCAAAACCAAATGTAGTATATGAGGAAAATACTAAAAAAAAATGGATGTGTTCAAGATCTTTATAAATGTGGGGTGGAATTTTAGATGAAAGTTTGTTGTTCTATTATTGAATTGAGAGTATAACATTAACATTTTTGTGCGCACAATAACATTTTAGATGAAAGTTTGTTGTTCTATTATTCAATCAGGTACCTGAATTTTGAAAAGTTTAATTTTAGTACCTGAATGAACTTTCTAAAGCTACTCAAATTGGGTCATAGATCTTTTAATCTTTATTCCTCTTGTTTTTTGTGCTCTAATTTTACATTATATATAAAGCTAAAGAATAAGAAGTTTTCGATATAGGAATTTCAAAACAGAGTGACCACCAATTACAGCAAGAAATCTATGAATTTTAATCAAGTAAACCCACTCTTTGTTGGCTTCTCGACTTCATTTGAAGATGAGAATTTGTATTATATAGGTATTATCTATCTTGGTGAATTGCTTTCATTCAAAGACAACTTCATTCAAAGACGAGAATCACAATTTACCTACACATTGAATTCAGATCTATTTTGCTTCAATAAATAAAAGAGAGTAAATACATCATTAGCATCGAGTTTGATGTCCACCAGAATATGTGAAGATGTTAGATTTTGCTCTGTTTTTCTATTCTAGAAACAGAGTATGGAAATACCATCTCTCTCTCTTCATATATATATATATATATATACACACACAAATGATGACGCAGGATTGAATCATTATAATTTATGATGGAAAATGCTTCCCAATGGATACATAAAAAGCTTGATTCAATCATTAAATTCCTAAGTATGATAATTTATTGATAATTTATGAAAGGAGAATATTTCTACTAGCAAATCAACAAAAAGACCCTGAAGATTAATTTAACTATGACAACTAAATTCTTCATAAGAGTACGGTCCAGAGAATCTTGCAATAATTAGAAGTTATAATCTTTGATCGAGCCATTGTCGAAGCCTCCAACCATCAAGCTATCTCTCTTCAACAAATTTGCTAATGCTACTGTCACGCCTCATAGAGGTATCCTAAACGTAACACTCCACCACATACCATATAAGACTCTCGAATTACTATCCCATCCTTTCGAGAGCATTGTATAGATGTAAGGTGTCTCTTTACGACAATAGAATACTCTATTCAATGGAGTTAAAGAGTTTAATTCAGTATTCAATAGCATTAGATAATAAATCAAAACGCATAGGCAATATGTTACAATTTCTAAGGGGCATTCCCCCGCAAAAGAATATTTAAAGGCCCATTATAGTCATCCAGAGTCTCTTGGTTTCCTGTGAAAGTCTAAACAAATATGAATACAACTTCTATAGAAAACGCCTAGCTCCTAAACCTGAGCTATAGCCTGTCTCGGTCTAAGCTAAATAAACTCGTGCTGTAATAGATAGAAACTATAGGGGCGTAAGCTATACTGGCTTAGTGAGTGAAAACTTCCATGATCACAATTATAGCACATCGATCAAACAAGTAATTAATCAGACAAATGATATGCATCAAACACATGAATTCATCAAACATATGACTAGCTGAAAATCATATGTGGATGGACTTGCACCTTCCATCCCGGGTTAGCAGATTAACGAAATCCTGCGATACGATGCCGTTTAGGCTCACGGTCAACCAACTTATAATTCGTTTTATGGATCACGATTAACCAACTCAATAATTCGTTTTATGGATTATGATTAACTAACTTTTACACCGTTTAGGATCATGGGAAATCAAAAAATGTTAATGCTCCATCCCCATCGTGATATGAATGAGTTCAAATTCATCTTCAATTCCAAATAATCAATTATACCAATTCTTTTAAGTGACCAATCAATATCCACAAACAGTCAACCCTAATTCATCTATACAAGCAACGATTAATCACCTGATTTCGATATTCTTTAAATTCAAGTTCTCACAACAACATCAAACATATATAATTCCCGTTCAACCCTATCATGCATATTCATTTTATCTTTGCCAAGTATCTAGTGTAACTATCATTACAATCACAAGCAATAATTGAAATCAGAAGTGATACTCACTCGGTCATGGTTCATCGGTCTTTTAGTAATAGTAGTCCGGTGGTAAGGATTCATCGGTTTCAGGATCACCTAACAAGAAAGAAATACCCTAATAAGTATTTCATCACTTAACTAATCCAAACTATATATCAAAACTAATCAAAATCGTGATTTTTGCTATTTGCGGAAGTCTCGACTTAAAACGGCCATAACTTGGTCATTTTAACTCGGAATTTCGCAAATTATATATCGATTCTATCTACTTCGAAAGACCTATATAATTATAATATTATTTTTAAGTTTTGAAAATATTTAGGTCACGAAACAGAGGGATCAGATCTGATCAGTAGCAATCTCCATTTTCGAAAAATAGTTTTGTAATTATTTGAAATGTTCCTATTTGATAAGTCAAGTATATATGAAATATGAATGATTTCCTAACATGAATGACATGTGATGGGTTTAATGTACGCATGATCTTGATGATTTTTGCTAAAAGAAAATTTTATAACTTTTTATTTATAAGACCACAATAACAACTACTTATGAAAAATTTAGTTTTCTAATTTTGACATCACACTAGTGTTTTGGAATTCATTCTTAGGAATTTCTAGTTATCTTAGTTAAAATTGAGTATTCATAACATATACTACCTAAGACCTTCATTTTTACATAAAAATTTGCATTTTACACTTTGCAAATATGTTTTCAAATAGGATTTACTCAAAAATCCGAATTTTTAGAAATCCACTTTTTGAATGATTCCTTTGAGAAAAACTTGTGTAATGCATTAAAATTTAAGACTTTACTATACCTACTACTTAAGGACTTCATTAAATACATAAAACTTTTATTTTGAGCTTGGATAATAGGTGTTTTTGTAAGCCCCGAAAAATTTCAGTCAATAATTCCAAAATGAACTTAAAAAATAAACTCTAAAAATGACTCCAAATTAAAACCGAATTTCAACTAGCCTTAAATCACGAACGAATCTAGAAATTTCTTAATCTTGAGAAAATGAGATTCCTTAAAAATAAAATAAGAACTCAACAGTCTTCAAATTCAAAACCACTACGTACGACAAATTTCATACTCAACTCTGAATTGTAAAATCAAGTAATATAGAACCCAAAAACAAATTATTAAAAATAAATAAATAACAATAAACCTTCGAAAATAGAACTCAATTCAAGAAATTCGAAAATGTTGAGAGATATTAAAATAATTACAAAAATAAAATTTAAAATAAATTTCTCAAATTAAATATGTTGTATAAACATAAAATATCAGTTTCCAAATTGGCAAATATCTAAACCAGAAAACCATCCGGAAACCCAAAGTGGAATATAGTAGTTTTAGTCCGGCCATCTCTCGCTCTTAGCCCTAGAGGCCGAGGTGTAGTTTAAGTATGTAGAGTAGCTCGTAGTAATTTAAGGTCGCTTAAAAATATCAGATTGGTAAAATTTTGACCTATTTCGAACCCGTTTGGATACAGACTTTGAAAAGCGTGTCTCGGGGCTCGAGATATAAAAAATATACCATTAATTCCGTTAGAATCATATTTTCATAAGGATTTCAAAAATATAAGTTTTATAATTTTTCGATAACTAGAAATATCTGATTTTGACAATTATATTCGTATTTCATTACTACCGGTAATTAACTAGTCTTTTGGGACTATTCACTACTATTCATTATACAATTTTATCATTCTTATAAATCCTTATACTTTTAGATAAATATTTTATATATCATAGAAAATTCTATTTTTCTAAAATTTAGTTAGTTTCAGGTTTTTACGGGATCGGTTTTTGTTTAAGACCCGATACTAAAAATAAAATAAATTAATTTAATAATTAAAAAATATTTTTATTTTCATAAAATAAATTTTTAGAATTTTTCGGGTTATAAAAATATCATTTATAGCTCATATTCGTGTATATTGATCATACCGGTAACTTATTTGATAATTCACTAAAATAAATAAATAAATTATCTTATTTTAATTATGAAAAATCTATTACAAATATTTGGAATATATTTTCTATATTTTTCTTACTTTTATTTTATTTTATTAAGAAAGTACTCTTGCAACCCATACTTTCAAGTACACCTTTTATATATCACTTCTTTTTCACTTCAATCTTTCTACACTTCATTATATCTCTTCATGGCAGATTTTGACTCCTTTTTGCTTCCCTTTTGTCTCTTGAAATACCACAAAATTAATTAAAATGAGCATTTTCAAATCCTTTTTCAAGAAGCTACACATATCATTAATTACATTACATTTTCAAGTCAAAAGCCAACCAAATTCTCTCTCTCTCCCCTCCCAAAATTTAGGCCTGTTATGTGATACAATTGCTGCCCGTTTTTTTTTATCTCATTTAATGTGCCTTTAATCATTTTATCTCTCTCTCTCATTTACTCCTTCAAACCTTTACCATTCTTTATACTTTTCCTCTCTTTCTCCTCTCTTTCTTTCTTCATTTTCTCTTGTTCTCACAAGAAAACCTTGCTGCTCCCATTCCTTCTTTGAGCTACCACACATATTTCTCTAAGATTCTTGGAAAAAACTCTTATCCAAAGCTTCCATAAGTGATATAGGTAAAGTATAGTGAGAGTTTCATGCATCAAATGACTTTCCATAAGCTTCAAAGCTAAGGATGATGATGCCAAAATGAAACACTCCTTATCCATGAATACTCTCTTGTAATATCATTATTTTCTTGCTAAAAGTAGTTATATTTTGTGGATCTAATTTTTTCTTATAGCTTTTATTTTGTTTATGCTTTAGATCTTGTTATATGAGTTATTATTTTGTTATTGCTAATGATTTATGCATATATTCATCATACACATAACTATCTTAGTGTTCATGCATTTATAACTAGTATAGTAAACTAGATCTAGTGCTTTAGGTTCATAAATGCACTAGACTTTGGATTTATTTTCTTGAATAACTTCTAATAGCTTGATGATAGTAGAAAAGTTTTAGAAAGCTCAAGATCTATTTTAGTTTCAACAAAAATCATTTTTGAAAATTTGGATAAAAAGGGAACCATATTTAGAAAAGCTATTTTTCAACTTCAAAATGTGTATTTTTCATTTAAAATGAAGGGCTTAAGGAATAGATATCATAAATGAATGATTTTTAGGAGTAAAGTTTAGATCTATGAGTTTATAGTTTACTACCATGTATTTCTTTTATATTCATGTTCATATTATGTGTAGATCTTAGATTTGAACTTGAATAAAAATAGTAAAATTCGTATATTGACAAAACCTATATTTAAAAACCACTTTCCAGGTCTCAAAATAGAAGTTTTAGTTAAGAAAATGAAGGTTCAGTGGATGTATATCATCAAGGCTTCTTTTTATAAGAATCAAAGGTGATTTTCAAAAGTTATTTTCAAAATAAAAATCTCATTTTTGGATTTAGGCCAAGGCATAGTTTAAAAACATATTTTCCAACTCAAAAATGAAGTTCTTATTTAAGAAATGGAAGGCTCTTAAGATAGGATATGTAAACGATGATTTTTCCTAAGTTTAGATGGATTTTATCAAAAGATATGTCCAAAAATAAATTTGGTAAATTCGGATCTCAACCAAGACCAATTTTGAAAACCCATTTTTCAACACCAAAATGAAAGTTTTGTTTAGAAAATGAAAGGCTTATGGAATAGGTATCAATAGGAGATATTTTTTATAAGCAAATGGTAGATCTACTAGTAGAGACTCTCAAAATAGGAAGAGATTACAAAATATGAAATTTGAGTTTTATCCAAAATTTGCAAATTTGGATGGTTTCAAAACCATGCCTTAAAAACCCATTTATCAACTCCAACACTTGTGTTTTATATGAAAAATGAAGAGTTTAGGTCATACGTATCATCAAGTAATGATTTTTATAAATTAAGAAGAGATTTGCTAAGAAAAACATGTAGAACAAGGAGTAGAAACAAAATAGGAAAATTGGAGTTGTTGTCATTTTAAAAAATTCGTAATAATGGAGTAATGGTATGAAAACCCATATTTTTCAAACTCAAATTAGAATTTTTATTAAGGAAATGAAGTCCTTAGTGGCTAGGCATGGTTGAGCTTTAATTTTCTAAGTATCAAATGATTTTTACATAAAGGAATCACCACAAAAACAAGTTTTGTAAAATTCGGATTTTGGGATAAACCAATTTTAAAAACATGTTTACAAAGTGTAAAATGGGAGTTTTTATTGAAAAACAAAGGCCTTAGGGAATATACATAATGAAGACTTAATTTTAACAAGAACAAATAGATTTTGTTAAGGAATTTTTCTAAAAACAAGTAGGGATTGTCAAGAATACAAAACTAGCATTTCTAAGTTAATTTTTCATAAAGTCTTATAAAGAAAAAGTTTTCTAAAAATTCCTTTTGTTCAATATCATCAAGAACATGTATATATATATCTCATGATATACCATTTATGGTAGTAACTTGTTCATATTGCATGTATACTCGCTTTAGATAGTAGAAACATCACAAACATTCACAAAACTACTTTTCATAATCGAATTTCGCTACTGATCAGATTTGATCCTTTTGTTTCGTGACACAAATTTTTTTAAAACTCGAAAATTATATTATAATTAGATAGATCTTTTGAAGTAGATAGAAATTGATATATAATTTGCTAAATTCCGAGTTAAAAAGACCAAGTTATGGCCGTTTTAAGTTGGAATTCCCGTGTAGGACGAGAATTACGAATTTGATAGTTTGTATAAGATAGTTTGGATTAGTTAAGTGATGAAATACTTATTATGTATTTCTTCCTTTTTAGGTGACCTCGAAATCGACAATTCCCTACCACCGGATTACTTTTACTAAAAAACTGGTGATTCAATGGCCAAGCGAGTCTTCTTCTTATTTTGTTACCTTGTTTGTGCTTATAGCTAGTTGCATTAGAATTATAGGAACAAGATAAAAGCCGATATGAATGGGGATGGGATAATTGATGAGATTTTGATATGTATACTAAAGAATACTAAAGCATATCGAAACCATGATTTGATTGGATAACTGCACTGTTCATATTACTTCTGTTATGTGTATGATATTGGTTGGTCACTCTAAAGAATGTATGAATATTTTGGCCTAAGTAAAAATTAAATTGGTCATGCATCGCATCGAATATGTTGCATTTGGTAGCGTGCTACTCCTACGCAGGTCGACCGGTATGGTCCGAGGATCGTTTGGATAATGAGACCCGGTGCCAGAGCTTATTCATAGGAAACTAAGGCGCATCGGCGATGCATTCCATGGGTGAGCCTAGCCGAGTCGAGTGCTATGAGCCGAGGGCTTGGGGACTAGCAGCGATCGTGTAGACTTTCAATACCATCCCTAACCAAGATACGGAGGGCGTAAATCCTTTCTGTGTGTGGGTTCCAGATGCCCATACATAATTGTTTGCTCATGTGTTTGTTCATGCATAGCATATGGATGATTTATAACTTGCTTGTTATATATGAAATTAAGGGAATTCTCACTAAGCTAGTGTACCTTATACCCCAATAGATGTTTGAATGAGCAGGTTATCTCAAGAATGCTATGTGGGGATCGAGTTGGTTGGAGCCGAGTATGACTTCGGGATTCCGGCAGGAAATAAGAATGCTTGAAGATATTAGATAGGTGTTATGAATTGTCTTGTAATAGTTTGTGTAGTGAAATATGTGGATGAATTGTAATTGAAGTATAGTGAATTGTATTTCCTTTATATTGTTACTCAAGTTGTATCAATATAAAATGTATCACTCCGATATGTCTCCTCCATGTGTTAGACGCCTTGTACATAGTATGTAAGCATTCGCGTGACTGAGGCGGTCATTCCTAGGCTTTAATATTGTGTACGGCGGACTGTCACGTTTAGAGTATCCTTCGGGGCATGATAGTTTTCATGGGCATCATCCAAAGTTAAGAATTTTACAAGTCGATTACTAACTCAAAATTTTCCATCTTAATTCTACTTCTTGTTTTACACTTTAATCTCATCAAAACTCATTTCAACTTATAAAAATTACTATTTAATGATATCTATTACCTATACCTTTCATTTTTTACATAAAACATGAGTTTTAAAGTTGATACAGGGGTTTTCAAAATATGGCTTTGAAGTCATACGAATTTTCTTTTGAACATTCCTAACAAAAACTTTTCCTTTTTAAATTCTTTGTCTTATCTACATAAAGATCTACTAACTACAACCTTTATATATACAAGATCAAGTCTTTATGAACATTAATGCATGAAGATACAAAATATTTATGTGAACAGGAATGTCAAGCATAATATGAGTGTCTAAGTGCTAGATCTACTACTTATAATGCATAAAAAGGAGTTTAAGAACATAAACATATATTTTTATGCAAGATCTCTACTTCTATATGCATGAACATGATAATATCTCAACCAAAACTCATCAAAAACAAGATCTACTCTTGTGATGGTTTGATATTCATGTATTAGCATTTTCTTATCCCTATCAAGTGCTCATGGGGATTTAAGGTGAAAATACACATAAATAATCTCGCCATTACAATATTAAATGGTAGGAAAGCTTAAGAATGATCACCTAAAGTTGGTTTAAGTGAAGAAATGAAGAAGAAAGAAGCTTGTTGTGTGTGTGCGTGATAGGGTAGAGGCTCATGGCAAAGAGAGGAAAAATAGAGAGAGTTTTGTGATTTTTTGAACAAATGAAGGAGAGAGAAAGTTAAAGATTTGTTTATATTAGTGAATTAGGGTTTGTTTTATTTATGAAAAAGATATAAAATAAATCAATATTGGAGGCAACTGGGAGGGGTGTGCGTCGGCCATCCATTGAGTGAGAGAGAGGGAGAGATTTGAATTTGTTAAATTTGTAATTTATGAAATAAAAGTATTAAATGTGATAATTTATTTAAGAGACAAAAATTTCTTAGAAAAGAAAATATAATGAGTGTTTGTAAGGATGTAAGACTAGGGTATGAGTTGTGTGTGTAGTAGGTTGTACTTGTGAATAGCGATAAATAGTAGACAAGACATTGACTTTATCGGTAGTAAAGAAAATACGAGAAAAAGGCTGTAATTTTTATAATCCGAAAAATTATAAAACTTATATTTTTGAAATCCTTATAAAATTTTGATTCTAAAGAGTATTTCGAAATATTTTTTTGAGTTTCTAGTTTCGGGGCTCGCTTTTCCGTAATGAAGCTCGGGAAGGCCCGAATAGAAAATTTTTCGAAATCAAAATTTTTTTTGGTTTGAAATACACTTTAAAACAATATTCTACGTTAAACTATTTTATAAAAGTTCTTTTGATATGAAACCGAAGGAAAGCCGGATCTAGGGTTTTTAGGTTTCTCTTACAAAGCTTGAACTAATCCGGTTTAGGGTTTCATTTTCCAGTTTCGAAGTTTATTTGAATACTAGGAAAACCAGGGTTTACAGCTACCATTGCTAATGCTGCTATAGACATTGCTAGATTTTTCGTTGCCTACATGTTGGCTCAGGAACGTCTTGGTTTATGCATAAGAACTACCATGTCAAACATATGTTTATATGAGAGAGAAAAAGAAGAAGAAGAAGAGAGATTGGGGGATGGCAGAAGGATTGGTTGTCCCACATTGAAAATTTTACAGGAGTCCTTATTTATAAGGTCTAATTGGACATTATTTGTTTGAGAAGGAAACTATAAGGGAAGTATGGGTTTCTTATATATATGGCTTGCTTTCTCCAGGTACTGAAATAGAACTTTTCAAAGTTTAAGTACCTAATTAAATTTTCAAGTAAAGTTGAGGTATTAAATTTGACATTAACCTATTATATAAGGATAAAATTTATCCTTTGGTATTTCATCCATTCTTTAAGCTTTAAGGTTTGATTTAACACATCAATATGAATAATTTACTAAAATTTTGATTAGGTTAAAATAGGAAAGTAGTAAATGCTAGAGAGTAATTTTGCATTTTTCTCTAGTTTTAATTATATTATGACATAACTTTAGTTAGCACATCTTATTGGTTGCCAAACAAGGTCACCAACAGAGTGTTCAAAGGTTTGTTTGATTCATCAGTTTCATATCATTGTAGCATCTTATTTTTATCGTTTTCAAAGATACTAGTTGTCAAAAATAGAAATAGATGAAAAATAGATATTTTCATTCATAAACAGATTAAATACAGATAAGATACAGACACAAATTAGATGTAGATAAAAATTAAACAATCTAAACAGACCATAAATTGTGCATTAGTTTTTAATGGTGATTGGAAATTAACATATCCACTAGTTTAATGAGAAATTATCAAAATACATTATGTTAGACTTATGATATTTAAGATTGAAAAATATCATATTTGGTGTATGAACTCTATATAAAAATTTGATTTGAAACCTAAATTTTAAATTTATCAACTTAGTACCTGGTAAAACCTTTCATGATTATTTTTACTACCTTACTAACACAATTTGCTTTATTTTATGACATGGAGAGGTAGCTTATCAATAGTAGATAGTGTTAAGAGAAGTAATAAAAAATCAATGATATGATACCTTTTTTACGTTAATAAATAGAGCAAACAGTAATAAAAAGATAGTAAAAATAGTCATAAAAAGTTTGACTGAGTACTAAATTGACCACTTCAAATTTTAGGTATCAAATTGAAATTTTTGTGCAAAGTTTAGGTATTAAATTTGGCATTTACCCTTTAAGAACAGTATAGTTTTTCATTTAGTTGAAATAAAGGTAAAATACATCAAAACCCATCAACATTTAGAGAAAAATTTATTTAAAGTATCAATATTTTGATCGTGAAAAAGATAAACCAATGTTTAAAGATAAACTCATTTAAAGTATCAGCATTTCTAGTAGTTGAAAAAAAAAAATCAACGTTTCATAAAATGGGTCGAATAAGATACAACTAATTAACCTTTGAGATAATTAAGGAAAGTTAATTGAAAAAATGAACCTTGTAAAATGTAAATTCCTCTTTTTTATCACTTGAAACATTGATATCTTATATAAATTTAATCTTAAATGTTGATGCTATTTGATGTAATTTATCCATTGAAATAGATGGTACAAAGTTGAGGAAGAAAAAGCTAGCTATATAAAGTAATCTTCCTTTGCAAATTTGTGGCAGTTTTCACATTGTTTAATGTTGCATTTAATTACCTAAAGTCTAAAAATATTAATTTGGTACATAGATTTTTCCTATTTTAAAAAATATTTATCTAAACTTTACCAAAATTTGTAATTAGCTACCTAAACTTTACTAATAATTGCAATTAACTATCCATTAGATACTATAAATGATGTCAAAAAATTAACACGTAAGAAACTAATTCATTAAACTTTAAATAATTAATATTTGATACAAGATATAGCATTTATCCAGTAAGTTTAACACTTCTTTTGTCCTCTTTGTGGTGTGGATAAGATATGCCTTCACCAAAGGCAAACATAGCACTTACCAACACTTCCAAACACCCCCAAACAAGCAGGATAAGTAATAATAAAACAACTAAGTAGAAATGCGCTGGGGATAATTCACCCTTTTTTCTATTATGATGAATCTATATTTGTTAGACTTGTTAAATTATTGTATAGTAATTTCTTTCTTGAAATTTAATAAGAGTACACTGTCATTTAGTTAACAGTATAAAATTAACTTAGCAAAAAAAAAAATAAATCTTTAAGGTAAATAAGATAATTGTCACATTTGGTACCTAAATTCTATTTAATTTTGCAATTTAACTGTCTAGAATATATATATATATATATATATTTCCATTACAATGGGAAGGGAGATTTAAACCTAATACCTCTTACTCGAGAGATCAATAGAGATGCCACTAGACTATGAGCCATTGGTTAACGGCCTAGAATTTAAAATTATCAATTTGCTATCTATTACAATCGAGCTACATAGATCTAGAAACAAGCCTAAGTGGCTTAAGGATTTTACTCATGAAATGCATGTACATATTACAAATACAGTTGTTAACACCTGATCTAAGTTTTGTAAACAACTATTTTACATCATATCATAACAGAAAGTAGTTTTCACTATTGTACATGTATAAAATGAAGAAGTCGAATGAAATAGGGAATATCCCAACTTACAATGTAGAGCATTTTATGGAGTTGGTGGCTTCCTTGAATAGCCATTTCTATATCAATTTCATACCTGCATGCAAACTGTAAATCCTCGTTTTCTTAGTTAACCTGAGCTCGATTTCAGGAAGATTTAAAACCGAAAACCGAAATCCTAAAGAGATATCTCTGGACCAATCGGACCGAGGAATCCTATGTCCGGCGATATCAAGAAGAAAACCTCAATAGAATAAAAATGAGCTAACTCCGAAATAAGACTAAATCGGAAAGTCGATCGGAAATCCTAAGTCAACAAAATCTAAGAAAACCCTAGCAGTTTAGATCCGATAATCCCGTGTTCTCAAACTAAGAAGTCAAATTATGAGTAAGAAGTATAGATTGGCTTGTATTAATATTAGAATGCTAAGTAATATTCGATTAGTAAATTTTCGACCTATTTTGAGCTCGATAGGATACGAGTCTCGAAAAGCATGTTCCAGGGCTCGGGATATTAAATATATGATATTAGTACCGTTAGATTCGTAATTTCATAATATTTCTAAATATTTCAGTTATATAATTTTTTGGGTTATAAAAGTTATAGTTATAACCTTTTATCGTATTTTCAATACTATCGGTAAATTAAGTGTCTAATCAACTTTTTTTTCTTTTACACTATTCCTCAAGTACAACCACCCATACCCTATTCTTACATCCTTACAATCTATTCTTATAATTTTACATCATTTTCTTACATATTTGCTTTTCCAAAATAGTTTATACACAAACTACTCATTAAGTTTGAATTTTATTATACAAAACAAATCAAAACACCCTCCTCCCCTCTCTCTCTCTCAAACCGGCACACACCCCCCACCTCCCCCCTCCCTCCCTAAATTCACTCTCTTTTATTTGATTTTTCTTCAAATAAATTATTCATGCAAACCCTAAGTTATTTTCCTATATAATCTCTTTTTCACCTTTCACTTTTTCACTTTTCCTCATCCTTGCAAAACCAACCTTTGGAAGTTTTCTTTTTCTCTCCCTCTCCTCTCCATCATTGTCGTGACCCCTTGCGCCCACCCCCCCCCCACACACACACACACACAAATTTTTTTTTTTTTTTTACTTCAAGTTTTCTTCTCCAAAACATCTAAATAGGTAATAGATCTTAACCCTACCACACTAAAACATGTAATGGCAAGATCATACATGTGTGGTTCCACTAAAATCCCCATGAGCTTTGAGCTAGGGATATGGAAACACTTAAGCTTGAGATCCTTACCATCACAATGTTGTGGATCTGGAAATCTAAGTTATCTTGCTATCATTATGATATATTATTGATATATGTTGTTCATATAGAAATTTTGTACATATTTTTCATTTTTACTCACATCTACATATTGTAATTGTTGCATTTCACTCATAACATGAGTAGTGTAGTAGATCTATTATTTAGAGTAGTTAAAATAACATAGCTATTTGCTTTTCATGCATGAAAGACTTGCTACATGATATTCTTAAGGAAAGTGTTGATCAAAACTCAAGATCCATTTTGCTTCTTACAAAAAGTAAGTTTTAAAATTCGGATCTTGAGAAAGACCCATTTAGAAAACATATTTTCCAACTTCAAAATAAAGGTTTTACATGTAAAATAAAGGGATTAGGTAATAAATATCATCAAGTAGTGATTTTTATGAGTTGATCATGGTTTTACTAAGAGAAATTTTCAAAATAAGAAAATGATTACAAAAGATAAGTTAGATCTATGATTTAACTCAAATAAAAAGTTAGAAATTCGTATCTAGGGTGAAATGCCAAGAAAACACTTGTTTTCCAATCCTAAAACAAGAGTTTATTTAAAGAAATGAAAGCCTTAGGGAGTCGGTTTGATTTGGACTTAGTTTTAGAAAGATTAAATGAGTTCTTCACAAGAAACAATCTCAAAAACAATTTTCCAAATTCGGATCTAAAAATGATCCCTATTTAAACATCTATTTTCAAATGTCAAAATGAGTATTTTAATGGAAAAATAGAATTCTTAGGGACTAGATATAATAAAGACTTAATTTTTATAAGAATAAATATGTTTTATCAAAGTAGAAACTTAAAACAAAGGAAAGGTTTCCCAACTAAGATTAAACAATAATCTCATTTCCAAAAATTGTGGAAAATTCGTCCAAAGGCAAAACCCACACTTAGACATCTATTTTTCAACCTTTAAATGAAGAAATTTGTTGAGATAATGAAGGCATTGGATAAATATGTCACCAAGGCTTTATCATAGTAACAATATGTATGATTTTTAAAGAAATAAAGCTAGTTTTATCAAGCAAGCATTCATAACATTATTTCAAAGTCAAAGTTTTTCCAAGAATTCTTTCCAACCAAAAATCATTAAGGAAATACACATAAATAGCTCATATCATATCATGCACGATAATAACATGTAGATATTGCATGTGCATATAATTTACTTGATAGAAATAATGCAAATTTCACAAAACAATTTCAAAATCTCAACGTTTAGTTACTGGTCAGATCTAACCCAACAATCCGAAACCTATACATTTATAAATTTTGTAATAATATCATAAATAGATAGATATTTCAAAGTAGATAGAAATTGATATCTTATTTGTGAATTTCCGAGTTAAAATGACCAAGTTATGACCATTTTAAGTTGTAATTTCCAATTACTATGGAATTACGAATTTATAGAGCTTTAATTGAAAATTTTGGAATTAGTTATGGCATGAAATACTCATAAGGGTATTTCTTTCGTTTAGGTGATTTTAGATTCGGGAAAATTCTTGTTTGGATTACTACCGTTAGAAACCAGAGACCATGGCCAAGTGAGTTCACTATCTCTAAATTACATGCTTGTGCTTGTGCTTGTGCTTGTAATGTTAGTGGCATTAGAATTAGGACAAGATAAAACTTGATTGTGTGCACATGATTTCTACATAGGTGAATTGATGATAAAGAATATCAAATGAACTTGATGTAAATATTTGTATGACCTAGTGTAGAATTGATTTGTCTACAAAATCTATGATCACCCATAAACTGTTAAATTTATATGCCATGATCTTATAATCAAATTGGCCATGCATACCATATGTGAATCACATTGCAAAGGTTATTATACCTTTATGGGAAGAAGGCATAATAGCTAGGCAACGAAGGGCCTGTAAACTCGAATATTGGCGTAATAGTAGGAAATTTAAATGTTGGCACATGGGATGAAATTGAAAATGAGTGTGGGTGGGCACCTGTATCAACCATAATAAAAAGTGAGAAAAAAAATTGAAATCGTTGGTCGTATGGGCCTGAAACACTTAACCCCGAATGGAAGGCGTAAATCCATTCAACATAAGATTTTTGGATGGTCTTATGTATTGTATGCTCACGTGTTTGTGCATTTCATATGATTGTTAATAACTTGTCTGTTATATATTGTTGTTGAGCATTTAATTTTGGGAAGTGAAACTTACTAAAGTAGCGTAGTTTATACCCCCACAGTTTCTTTCTAATGCAGTTCCCGTACTTATGGCTACGTCCCTAGACCTGGCCAAATCAGGAAATGAGAGACTAAGAGTTATCTCCCTAGAAGTTCACAATTGGTTTATATAGTTTCTAGTAGTGAACTTAGAAAGATCAATTGTTACCAATAGGGAATGCCTAAACTTATGTGTGGTGGGGGAAATACCCCATAATGCTTTGTAATTGATCTTGAGATATCTGTGGTTTATATTTTTATGCTTATCCTATCAAATTGAACTATCTGTCTCCAATTGTTTATGTATTCTATTGTCGTGAGGGAATACCTTACATACTAACACATGACTTCTGAATGACTATGGTAGTGATTCTTAAGTCTTGATTAGCATGTGGCGGACTGTCACATTTAGGGTACCCTTTAGGACGTGACACAAACACAAGTCTTAGTTAATTTGAAATACTAAAGCAAGAGAGAAAGAGAGAGTAGAGTTAGGGTTTTGATTTCTTATCTGAGGAATTGTTGGTGGAGGCATGGTAGGGATTGGGTTAAGAAGCTTTTATTCTCAGAATAGGCTAAACCGAGTGTGACACATAGAAAAATAAGATAAATGAAGATAAATAGGTCATGATATATAAGTAATTAAATCATAAGGAAAGGTAAAAAGGTAACTTCAAGTTATTCTAATAGGTATTTTGTTCCTTGAACAGATAGTTATGAGCTCAGGAAAATAGTACATGAAAGAATGGACGAAAGGACTTAAGCTGACATTTAAGCTACCAGCTTTGAAGTGTTTCTTATATAAGAAATCCTAGGGTTCGTATTTTTCATTTGTAATCTCTTTCCTTCGACCAAAGAGAGAATTGAGATTCCTTGAGTGTTTTTGAAGAACAATATCAAGGGAGATTAGATTGGATCAAGAGTAAGTAATCTTGCTTTTATCTATCAAGATTCTTCGTATATCATTTCGTTTCCTTAGGGTTTTGTTTAGATTTTGAAGGGATTTTTCTAAGAAACCCTAGTTTTGATCAATATCCAATCTTTTGGGAAAACAAACAAGGATTAAGATTCAAATCAAGTAAATATATCATCTCAATCATTAGGGAATGATTTTGTGATTTGGGGTTTTGCCTGTTTATGAAACCTAAGGTTTGGGTTTTGAAAAGATCCTATCATTTGGCGAATTATCGGGAATTGAGATCAATCAAAGTAAGTTTCATCCTCTTAATCTTAGAATTAATAAGGGATTTATGATTATAATGGATTGTCTAAAATTTTTAATTCATAAATTAGGGTTTTCTGAAGAAAAGTTGTCTTTGTTGGATTTTGTGGAGGTCAGTCAAAGAAGAAGTTCAAATTTGGTGTTTCTCATATAAGGGTAAGGTTTTGGAGATTTTGATAAGTTAAGGTTTGAATGGGTTAAGGATTTACATATTTATGTTCATGTTATATTTTGTATATCAAGAGATTTAGAGATTTTGTGTTGTTTTTCATAAGAGATTTAGGATTTGGAGAATTTTCCTAAAATTGAAAAAGTACGACAAATCCCTGCTAGTTGTTTTTGCTTGTAAGTTTAGTATTGTTTGATTGGTTGTAGGAATAGAATTTCATAATAAACCTAATCCTATTCGGCTTAATAATTGTTTGCTTAGTTGTGCTTGGCTTTGATCAGTAAAGACATGGCAGACAGTGATACTGGTGAGGCACCTTGATGATCTTAGTGTGAGGTTGTCCTTAGTAAACTCGTGCTTTGATATGATTCCTGTAGAATTAGGGAGAAAACGGGGATTTTTAAGGAGTACCTACTCATCCATTTATGTATATAATTACCTTATTTTCAAAGAGTTAATTGTTTTTCAGTTCAAGAGGAGTCTGAGTTACTTCGAGTTCGAGACTAGAGTATACATAGTTCTGAACTGTGTTGATTTGCTGAATATAAAAAAGATAACAAATTGATTGCTTGCATTAGACTAAGTGCATTTGATATATATATATATATATATATCTACCTGTTGCATGTGCATTTGCATTTGCTTTTCAAGATTGGACTTATCGTACTGAGCTTCGTAGCTCACTTTTTAAATTTCAGGCACCGGTGATGAAGACATTATATATGATCTTTCGAGTTATGATCTAATCTTTGATTAGGAGGACGACGATAGTGGGCCTCACTACCCAGCTGAGGGTTAGATTTGCAGTTTATAGGTTCATGGAAGAAGAGAAGTGTTTAGATATATTGAAGACTTGAAATTATCTGTTTATGTTTTTTTGTGATTTATATTTTATATAAAGACTTTGGGAATAGATTGTTGTAGGAAGTTCTAGGTTGTACAGAAGGTTTTTATCTAAATTGTGGTTCAATTTAGTTGGCTTGGTATTTGCTAACTTATATGATTGTTAAATCAGAAGTTCATTTAGAAGCTATGTTCCAGGTTATACAAGTTGTGTTGAGTATCCTATGAGATACCCTATGTGTATCTTTACAGGTGATATTTGTATATTTGTGGATATTAGAGCCTTAGCGTATCCTATTCAAGAAAGGACACGTGGCGGGTTGTAATACCTTATTTTAAGACGTTACACCGGGTTCAACATTTGGTGCTCTCTTTCTGGTCTTATGGTTCCTATTACTTGATCTCATGAATCCATGGATGAAATGGATGCTACGAAGAAGGCTTTAATTTCTATTCAGGATAATTTGAGTAAAATGAATGAAAAAATTGAGAAATTAGAAGTGAATCGGAATCTTTTCGGCTCTAATAATTCTAATAATCATGAACAAGATTCATCATTTTGCGATCATAGCAATTAGTTCGGGAATTTACTAAAAGGGATAAAGTTAGAGATTCCAAAGTTTGTAGGGGAGGATGTATTAGGGTAGTGGTTCAAAGTGGATCAGTTCTTTGTATTTCATCACATTCCTGATGAGTAGCGAATCACCATTGCCTCTTTTGCCCTAGAGGGCGATGCTTTGAATTGGCACAAATGGATGTACATGAACAAACAACTTAGTTCTTTGACTAAGTTTACTGATGCTCTTCATCTGTTGCACATTACCAGTCCCAATTTAAGGAACTTTCCAATCACAATGTGAGTTTACCATAGTCCTTTCTTCTTAGTTGTTTCATATCGGGACTAATACCTGCATTGAGACATGAGGTACAACTATCTTGACCTGAAGATTTAATGGATGCTATATGGTTAGCTAGAATGCATGAAGATAATCTTAAGGAGCTATCAACTGGGTTTAGACCTTTTAAACCAATTTCTTCTACATACAGTTCCATACCATTGTAATTTTCAAAACCACTAATGTTAGTATCAAACAAATCTTTTCAATCAGGTACTACCACTCCTCCTACATCTACTTCTTTACCTATTGAACGTTTGACTCTAAAGAGATGCAAGCAAGGCGTGATGAAGGCCTTTGTTTTAACTGTGATGAAAAATTCAGCCAAAATCATAAATGCAAAGAAAAATTTCTATTGCTTCTTTCGGATACTACTGCTGTGAATGAGATACAGGATATTCAGGAAATGATTGAAGAAGATACTATGCATTCTACTATTAGTTACCATGCTTTAAATGGAGATCTGTTTCTTAGAACCCTTCAGTTTCAAGGATTAATTAACCTACGCAATGTTTCGGTATTTGTTGATTCGGGTAGTACACACAATTTTATGCATAGGAGGGTAGCGAAACATTTGGGTCTCCTTATTATTCCTACTTCATAGTTTAATGTTATGCTAGGGAATGGCAAAAAATTTCATTGTCAAGGTCAATGCAAACTAGTTAACATAAACATTCGAGGCTTTGTGTTCAGGATACCTTTTACATTCTGGATATTCAAGGAGCTGACGTGGTCCTTAGTGTTCATTGACTTCAAGGATTGGGACCTGTCACAATTGATTACAATGAGTTAATCATGACATTTTCCCATAGGTGCTCTCAAATCACTTTAGTTGATGATCATTCTGTTTCAGCACAACTGATTTCTCATAATAAGTTAAGGTGGCTCTTTCAGGTTCATGTTGTGGCCTCCTACTACACCTTTATGGCTTAGATGGATTCTATTTCAGTGAATACCACCAACAATAGTTCTATTGAAGCATTATTGGGCAGATTTTCATCAATTTTTGAGCCACCATCATCATTGCCTCCATTGCGATCTATTCAACACCACATTCACTTAGTAAATGGGGTAAATGCAGTGAATGTGAAATCTTATCGTTACCTACATTTCTAGAAGGAGGAAATTGAGTGTCAGGTACATGAAATGCTTGGACAAGGCATTATTCAATGTAGCAACAGCCTTTTTCATCTCCATTCTTTAAGAAAAAAGATGGTTCATGGCGGTTTTGCATGGACTACCAAGATCTTAATTAGGCTACCATTAAGGATGAATTTCCTATACCTACAATTGATAAACTATATGGAGCTGTGATTTTTTCTAAGCCGGACTTACATACTAGTTACCATCATTTGGATGGCTCCAGAGGATGTTTCCAAAACTGCTTTTTGCACTCATGAAAGACACTATGAGTTCCTTGTGATGCCTTTTGGACTCAGCAATGCCCCAACCACTTTTCAGTCTATAATGAATTCCATTTTTAAGCCTTTTTTATGAAAATTTTAATTGTTTTTTTTTATGACATCTTTACTTACAGTAGGTCTTTGGATGAACATATTGCACATTTAGATCAAGTATTAGCTACATTGCAAGCTAACACCTTATATCTTAAGAAATCCAAGTGTGCTTTCGACCAAGACACAATTGAATATCTTAGCCATATTGTATCTACTTATGGTATGCAACTTGATCTAGCTACGGTAGCAGCAGTACAAGCTTGGTCACCACCAATAACTTTGACATAGCTCAGAGCTTTTTTGGGACTATCCGGCTATTATAGACGATTCATCAAATCGTATGCTTCGATTGCCAGCCCTTTGATAGATTTATTGAAGAAGGATGCTTTTCACTGGTCAGTAGAAGCTTAAGGTGCCTTTGACTTACTTAAACAAGCTTTAGTATCAGCTCCTATACTAGTATTACCTGATTTTCAAAAGCAATTTGTTTTAGAAACAGATGCATATAGGTTTGGTATATGAGCAGTTTTGTTGCAGGATGAACATCCTATTTCTTACTTTAGTAAGAAATTACCAATGCATTTGGTTAAGGCATCAGCTTATGTTCGAGAGTTGTTTGGCGTGGTGGAAGCAGTTAAGAAATAGAGGCAATACATGTTAGGCTCACACTTTAGTATACGCATAGATCATAGAAGCCTCAAGGAACTCCCTACTTAAGTTATTTCTACTTTAGTTGCATAGATACTTAACCAAGCTTTTAGGGTATGATTATACTATTACATACAAATCTGGCCAAGAAAATGTTTTCATCGATGCTCTGTCTCGACAATTTGATGGTATTCTTATGCCACTCATTACTTCCACTACCTTTGCTACATATTCCGATACTATCAAACAGGAATACACTTACCTTCCTGCTTTGATCGATTTGATACATAAGTTGGAGCAAGGTCAACCATTGAAGTGGCCATTGAAATGAACTCAAGGTTTATTGTACAGCAAAGGTAGACTCTTTTTAGTTTATACTTCTAAACTGATTCCCACTATCCTATAGGAGTTTCATTCAAACACCTTTGTTAGGACATTTTGGTATTACATGAAAATCCTAAAAAGGTAAATAATAAATACAATATTATACTAAAAGGCAAACAATAAATATAATATTGACTAATACTAAATATAATATATATACTCCCAAGAAAAAGGAAATAAATCAACAAAACAATTAAATCGTTCAATGCTGGTCCATGGCAAATCTGACGGAATTAAATCATTCAATGTTGTTTCCCTTTATGCTGCTTAGACGACTCCCTCTTCCTTAAATATGCATCTAATAAAATAAGATATATTGACTAAATCAAATTTATCTTAATAAAGTAAAAATCTTCAATATCTTCATCTTCTAAATTATCTTCTTGATGTTAATCCTGTTTTCATCATTTGAGGTAACATTAACCCCACATTAAATGCATTCAACATTAACCTTACATTAAATGCAGTCAATATTAACCCTACATGAAATGCAGTCAATAACCACGATTAATTTCAAAACGTGAACTTAATCACACAATTGCTAGGCAATTGCAAATTCATAGAAAATCTTCTGAATTCATTATCAAAGATGTCAAATATCAGTTGTGTTTACAAAGACAAGCCTAAAAGCCTATTTATACTATTACATGAAAATCCTAAAAAGGTAAATAATAAATACAATATTATTCTAAAAGGCAAACAATAAATATAATATTGACTAATACTAAATATAATATATATAGTCCCAAGAAAAAGGAAATAAATCAACAAAACAATTAAATCATTCAATGCTGGTCCATGGCAAATCCGACGGAATTAAATCATTCAATGTTGTTTCCCTTTACGCTGCTTAGACGACTCCCTCTTCCTTAAATATGTATCTAACAAAATAAGATATATTAACCAAATCAAATCTATCTCAATAAAGTAAAAATCTTCAATATCTTCATCTTCTAAATTATCTTATTGATGTTAATCCTGTCTTCATCATTTGAGGTAACATTAACCCCACATTAAATGCAGTCAACATTTACCTTACATGAAATGCAGTCAATAACCACGATTGATTTCAAAATGTGAACTTAATCACATAATTGCTAAGCAATTGCAAATTCATAGAAAATCTTCTCAATTCATTATCAAATATGTCAAATATCAGTTGTGTTTACAAAGACAAGCCTAAAGGCCTATCTATACTATTACATGAAAATCCTAAAAAGGTAAATAATAAATATAATATTATCCTAAAAGGCAAACAATAAATATAATATTGACTAATACTAAATATAATATATATAGTCCCAAGAAAAAGGAAATAAATCAACAAAATAATTAAATCATTCAGTGCTGGTCCATGGCAAATCCGACGAAATTAAATCATTCAATGTTGTTTCCCTTTACGCTGCTTAGACGACTCCCTCTTCCTTAAATATGCATATAATAAAATAAGATATATTGACCAAATCAAATCTATCTCAATAAAGTAAAAATCTTCAATATCTTCATCTTCTAAATTATCTTATTGATGTTAATCCTATCTTCATCATTTGAGGTAACATTAACCCCACATTAAATGCAGTCAACATTAACCTTACATTAAATGCAGTCAATATTAACCCTACATGAAATGCAGTCAATAACCACGATTGATTTCAAAACGTGAACTTAATCACACAATTGCTAGGCAATTGCAAATTCATAGAAAATCTTTTCAATTCATTATCAAAGATGTCAAATATCAGTTGTGTTTACAAAGACAAGCTGAAAGGCCTATTTATACTGTTACATGAAAATCCTAAAAAGGTAAATAATAAATACAATATTATCCTAAAAGGCAAACAATAAATATAATATTAACTAATACTAAATATAATATATATAGTCCCAAGAAAAAGGAAATAAATCAACACAACAATTAAATCATTCAATGCTGGTCCATGGCAAATCCGACGGAATTAAATCATTCAATGTTGTTTCCCTTTATGCTGCTTAGATGACTCCCTCTTCCTTAAATATGCATCTAATAAAATAAGATATATTGACCAAATCAAATCTATCTTAATAAAGTAAAAATCTTCAATATCTTCATCGTCTAAATTATCTTATTGATGTTAATCCTATCTTCATCATTTGAGGCAACATTAACCCTACATTAAATGCAGTCAACATTAACCCTACATTAAATGCAGTCAACAGACAATAAGCAATCTCTTTTTTTTTTTTTTTTTGCCTAAGATAATAACCAGTCTCTGTTCAAATAACTTTTGATATTCTTAAACTTTTTTTATTTTTCTCATTTTATATTTATTTATGTTATATTAAGTTTTTTTTTTTTAATTCTTGGTCAAACTTCTCTTTTCAAGATATGACTATTTTTCCATCCTAATGGCATTTTTAATTAAATAATAGTTTTTTTTCCCGATATATAACACTTGCACATATATTCACATAAAAAATTAATGAAAAATGTTAAGAAATTTTCATAATAGAAAATTTTAATAAATTTTCCTGAATTTATTAGGAAAACATAGGTTGGAACATATAAAATGGTAGCATGTCTGTCTTGTCTTGCCTTACTTCATGTCCATGTAGGTCTATTCACTACTTCATTCTTATAATCTCCCAATATCTCTCAGACCTTCGTGGCTCCCCAATCCTTATTTCTTCAAAATTTTACTGAAAGTTTGAATCTTTCATAATCTAACCAATTATTGTCTTCTGGTTTTTTTTTTCCGTTTCATAATCTAAACAAAATTTTACATTTGTTAAGGGAGAAAAGGATAGGCTATGGGTTTTTGGGTTTTTGCAACAGTTGTTGGTGCTGGATTTATAGCCAAGCACTGGCATAACTTGCCTTGGAAAGAAAATGAAGAAAAGTCATCATCATCAACTTCTTTCTATTCATTTCTCAATGACCCCTTACATAGTCATTATTATAACTCAAAACCTAGGAAGTTTCTCGACCATATTAAAGAGCAAACTTACCTTTTATCAAAGCTAGCCCCTAGATATATAGGTACCAATGATGGGGTGTTTGTTAATGCTGGCAGATATGTAGGAAAACCAGGTACTAGTGTGACAAGTGATGTCAAAAAGACGGTAGGTTCGGGTAATTTAAGAGACTTTAATTTATTGTCTCTTGAGAGTATACATGCCAGAGTTTATGGTAACAAAAATGTGCTGGAATTTGAAGGAGGTGTTGAAGAAAAGAGTGAGTTAGGTGATAGGTCAGTTGAGTATTTACTTGGTCGGAAAAGAAGCCCTTTTCATGGATTTGATAGGAGGAGGAATTTTAAAATAAGGTCTCATTGTTATGAATTAAAGCCATTGAATTCACTGGAAAGTTGTCTTAGTGCTGATTATATAATGAACTTGCTAGGATAGAAAAAGATGCGCAGGGTTCATATTCATCATCTGTGAAATCTACAGTTAAGCCATTATTGTTTACTAATGGAACTCAAGTAATAAGTAGAGCTAGTAATGATTTGTATCGGCAGTCAATAAGCGGGGAGGTAATAGGTAGAGCTAGCATTGATTTTCACAGACAATCTATAGGAGGAGAAAGAAGAATATCAATTGAAAGTTTGAGAACACAGAAGCAGTATGCGGCTCAGAGGAAGTCTTCAAGGTTGAGCATCACCAGCAAAAGAGCAGCGGGTGGATCATTGCCTTCCCAAGGTTTTGCTCTTTTCCTGTGGATTCAGATTCTGATTTTAGTACTTCTCATCACTTACCTTTAACTGTGAGTTTATTGTTCTCAGGACCATCTAATGCTTTGTTTGCCTTCTTTCTTGGGTGGACAATCGGCACGATGTTGCATTTGCTTCAAATAAGAGAGAAGTAGATAGTTTAAAGGAGTCATTGAGGCAAGCTGAAAACTTAGTCCAAGATTTACAGGACAAGATTGAAATGAAAGATTCGTTGACGGTGAGGGAGATCAACATAGAAGGAATGGATTTCCGAAAGCTGACGAAGATGAATCAACCAATGGGATGCCTACAGCTTCTCCTAAGGTTTCAGCCAATGAATATGAAAATCAGAATCACTCTCAGCTAGACAATCAGGCAGCAGGAAAACCTGATGAAATGAGCAAAATAGAGGCTGAGCTTGATGCTGAATTGGAGAGGTTGGGATTCATTGTTGGGGAATTTAACTCGGAGCAAATTTTTGATGTCGTAAAAAATTCATTGACTATGAGGGAGATCAACATGGAAGGAATTGGATTTCCAATAGCTGACGAAGACGAATTAGCCAATAGGACGCCTGCAGCTTCTCCTGAGGTGTCAGCCAATGAATGTGAAAATCAGGATCACTTTCAATTGGACAATCAGGCCGTAGGAAAACCTGATGAAATGAGCAAAATAGAGGCTGACCTTGATGCTGAATTGGAGAGGTTAGGATTCATCGTTGGGAAATTTAACTTGAAGCAAACTTCTGATGTCGTGGAGGTAAATCTTAGTTCCTAATTAAAATTTGGCCTTGCATCATATAGAAAAGAAGATAACTTGTTATGATCCTGCCAGTTTGATCATTATATAGAAAAGAAGATAACTTGTTATGATCCTACCAACTTGATCATCATGTAGAAAAGAAGATAGCTTGTTATGATCCTACCAATTTGATCCATTACAAATGGCTTCTTAAGGAATTCTGCACAACAAAAATTAGATGGTTTCCATATTGATCTTTACATGAAGTATAGTGGGCATAGTTGTCAAAATCACAAGTTAAATATATAATTACAATAGTTTATGATATCAAATTTTTTTTTTACTAAAATGGATGCAAAATTGTTTTGACTTTAGCTATAATTATAAATCTAAATATATGATTTTACATGCTTACGATCTTACCGATTTTGTATGACTTATATGATTTTATATATTCTAGTGAATAGTAAATTCATGATTTGACAATTATGGTAGTGGACCCATTTAGTTGTTAAATTTGCTTGTGATTATGATACACAAGCATTGTATTTTCTTAGGCCCAGAAATGTGTATGCTCAAACATTTAGTATATTTCCCCAAGCATATTACAAGACTTTTTATAAAACTCTGATAGTCTTATGTAGATTTCAAGGAGATCTAAGAACCCAGAGGAAATGCTGCAAAAAGTTTCAAATGTTTTGGGCTTGAAATCAATAATCAACTAAGTTTCCTTTTATAATTTAAGACATAGGGCTTCATGTGAAGAAATCTGATCTGGTGCTAATTTTCAGATGGATCTGGCATGAAGATTGTTGTCGTCCATGGAGATCTCAAAGTGGAGAAACATAATGGACAGCATGAATCGTCTTTCAACTTTGATCAAGATATGAGCGACACTAGTGACAACATTCCTCAAGCTCCAAATTATGCAATGTCACCTAGAGAGTTGAGTTTACGTCTTCATGAAGTACTTCAGTCAAGGCTTCAAGCACGTATTCTTGAGCTAGAAGTGGCCATGGAAAGTACTTGTGACCAAGGAGACATGTACTGTGAAGTTGAATCAGCATCCATACAGGGCAGCCCGATTTTCACCGAAGAAATCCATGATTATGAGATGAACCAACTCATGTTCTCCCTATCATTATAGTACAACAAAAATGATTTCGTTGCTTTTTTTTTTTGTTTCTGACATCCAATAAACAGTAGTGTATTAACCAGACATCCATTTTTTCCGACATATGAGTTTAGTAATCTGTCAATATCTTCCACACATGACTTCATCAAAAGCCATTAGGTAGGTGGTCTACATTGTATGTGTCATATCTGCTAGAAAGCTGTTAAAAGAGATTTAAAAATGTAATTCTGACACTCCTGAAACATGCACAAATTTAGCGGAATAAAATAAGGAGTACCTGTCATTCTAGTAACCTGTTCAATTGGCCGAATAAGAGAAAATAGAATAGCTATGATTTTAATAGCAATATATGCAACTTGAGCTCCATATCAGTGCAAGGTTTCTATAGACTCAGTTCGCAATGAGAGTAACTAATTAACTCAACTGTAAATTTCACATTTATCCCTTTATCATTTATGCTTTATTCCTCGGAATTATATCCTTTCTTTGAGCAACCCAGCATTCAAACAAAAGGGCAAAACTTACGATAAAGAAAAAGGAAAAAAGAAAAACCCTAATCAACGCATCCTTTTAGTGAAACACCCATTATTAACACAAAGGGAATATTCATGCACAAACTTTGTAAAGTTAATTCCAGAAAAACACCCCACCGATCTCTCCAGCATTCATGTTTCATTTCATCATGTTGGTCTATTGTACCTTACTGTGAAATAGTACACCATCGATGGAAAGACAAAATTTACGCATAGGTTAGAAAAAAGGAACCCTAACTGATAATATAATAGGAATCAGGCAAGTCTCTTGATCCTGGCTATAAAGTAGATTCCATTGAATTGCAATTCAATTTTATGGCTACCCAAAACCTTAATAGGTAAACAATTTTCGTAGATGCAAAAAAATCAAAAGGAACCAAACCCAAAACAAACTGAAATGAATATTCAGAATAGCGGAAAAAAAACCAAAAAAATCAAACCCAGAATAGCCAAAAAAAAAACTTGGACCATTTCTCGATTTGCGTGTGTCATCCTTGCGTAGGGGCCATGCTAATCTTCTCTTGTATCGTTCCAATTTTATCGGATGTCTCCGAAGAGACGACCATTGCTGATTCATGGCGCATTATATTGTAGGACAAATCTTCTCCATTTGGACGATGTTGTTAAAACTACAATACTATGGTCTACTGGTAGATCTAGGCATTTTTTTTTAAACCTTTAGCATTTTGGTGTTGAGAAAATATAACTGTTATTCGACTGGATAGATGAAGAAGAAGATGGAAGCAAATGCAAGTTTTTAAAGGTACCTCAAAGTATTTATTAAAATATTTAAATTATAAAAACAATAGAGTACGTGTAGAAGCGTTAAAACATTTATTTATTTATTTATTTTTGGCCGAAAAACATTTATTTATTTGATACAAGTGTTCTGTGGAAGGATCCTATGGTTTTCAAAAATTAAATAAAATTGTATTATTATCCTATAGTATCATTTAATAAAAAAATTGATATAATGATTTTTTTAACTTTTCTATTTGATATCTACTCTTATTTCAAAATTTAGATACATAGTATCTTATATATAAACATCCCGTGAATTATTAATTATGGAGTCATTATATATTTTTAAACATTATCAAGAGGTGGAGTTATTTGCACCCGATAGATATATTTATAATTATTAAGATAGATGGGTATTGCTTTTAAATGGAAAAGTAGCATTTTTATCTAATACCCTATAATTAATTATTCTACTTTTCTTAAGCAGAGATATAGAGCGTTTTATATATTTTCAAAAATTACTAGGATTGTGGAGTTACCTGGATTAAATAGATATATTTACAATAATTAAGATAGATGAGTATTGCTTTTAATTGGAAAAATAGCCTTTTCATCTAAGACCCATAAAAAAAAGGAATCTGACGAAAACTCATTTGACTGAGTTGCCAACTACATGTGTTTAGGTTGGGGTATTGTAATGGAAAAGCATCATGAAGGATTAAAATAAGGATTCCGAGCTAAGTTTTGTAAAGATTGTTTTTTAATGTCTACGTGTCAGGTTTTAGTGCTTACATGTGTCTAGATAGGATAGCCTAGTGTGTGTGTTGCATAAATAGCTTTCTAACTCTTTTTAACAAAATGTGAAACAAAATTGCCGATTGCTCGAATGCGGTAATGGTTGGACTTCAAGAATTTGAGCTTGAATCAGTATTGGGTATAAGGCCTATAAAATAGGAAACGGTTAGTGGCATGCCAAGCCTACGCCTAGCTTATCCACTTCTTGAGAAAAAAGAATTAGGAGATTAACTTATCCAAAGATCTCAGCCAATCACAACCATGGTTGTGCCTTAGGTTAGGGTTTCTTCCTTTGATTAATTATTTTTTGAAAAAGGGATTTGTGGTAAAGTGGATGTTTATAGACAAAACAAGTTTTTGTTTGATTTTTTATTTGGCACGTGATGGTCGCATGACCTCATTAGCAATACAAATAGGTCCTCTGTCAAAATAATAATAATAATATCATGGTTCAACAATTATAAAATGTGGATACACCATTATTTATTTGTTATTTTGTACAAAAAATAGAAAACCAATTTTTAATGGTAAGTTTTTTTATAATTATTAATCCATCCAAACTACTTACAAATTCTTGATCTAGTTTGGTTTCGTAACTTTTTTTAATAAAACATAAAAGAAAAACCAACCAAACCAAACCAATCCAAATAAAAAATATGATTTTGTTTAATGGTTTGGTTAAAAATTTTTCCAATATGAACCAATATGTAAATTTATGGTTTCATTTTGATTTGGAAAGTAAACAAAACCAATCCATAAAACCAAACCAAACCTTTTTAGAAAAATATAATAATATTTTACTATATGTTCATATAATTTCATTTGACATTTATTATATAGTGAATATTGATTAAAACCAACTTGTTCATTTTTAATTTTTTTTAGGCTCATGATATGTACTTCTTTATGATGAATTATTTTTTTCAATAGCTTGTAACTTTATAAAGTATGAAATTTATTTATACAGTTATAAACTTTATTATGTATTGATTATTTATTATATTTTGTCAGCGGATCATTTTATTCCTTGATGAATTTTGTTGATAGATGATTTTTTATTTTAGCTAAATTTATTGGTAGATAATTGACTTGATGGTTCTGTTAAAAATTATAAATCATGAGTTACTATGGATTGGTTGGTCATTGTATTTTATGAGTGGATAATTGATTTTGTAAAGAATTATATATTAAAAGTACGATGAATTCATAAAGTATTTTATCATGGTTTATAACATAAACTTTATAAAATAATATAAATATTTAAGTATCTACATAAATACAAAAAAAACTAGAATAAAGAAAATTTTTACTAGAATTGTGATTCAATCCATAATCCAAATAGAACTAAGCTGTTATTTAACGGTTTAAAAATTTTCTAATTCGGACCCAACCGTTACTTAACGGTATGGTTTAGGATAGAAAAAAAACTAAATCGATCTATGCCCACCTTTATTTATAGGCAACTAACCCGACTATTATGGTCAAAGTGGGCAAGTGGATAGTTAGAGGTAGTTTTGGAGATCGTAGGATAAACCCAAGTCTCCCATGTTCGAAGATAAAACCAACCGGGCTACTTCTATCGAATGCCAATACGGCGGAGGGCATTAAGCACTTACCAAGATTGGTTATAAGGCTAGATCGCCCATTATGGGGTGTGTTGATGGAGTTTGGGCCTAGCAGACTAGTTCGACCGATCGATATCTTAGGCTCGGCTCGAGAGGCCTTATAATCCAGAATGGATCATTAGTAATAACATACTCTTTATAACTTTATCTTTCTTTCTGCATTTTGTGTTCTCCAATGGATGCTCGTATAGGTCTATTTCTTGTTGAATTCTAGTGCTTGAATTGAAACATGACATGAAAGTGGCAAGGTATGATCTTTGATTGTTTTGTTTTCATCATTTAATCATGAGATCTTCCAGTGAGCAATCAAGTACGATTGTAGTTGATTTAGTGATATAAGATCCTTTTTACTTGTTTAAATCAAACAATCCTAATATGACTATAGGTAATCTGATATTCAATGGAAGAAATTAGCTTGGTTGGAGTAGGTTGATTAAGTTAGGATTAGGTGCAAAAATGAAATTAGGGTTTGTGGACTGAACTATTATGAAACCTTTAGATAATTCTCTTGATCTACTATGTTGGAATAGAGAGGATTTTATGGTTAGGCGTTGGATTATAAAGTCAATGACGCATAAATTGTCTCAAGGTTTCTTGTCTACTTAATCGGCCAGACAACTTTGTGATGAAATTAAGGAACAGTATGGAGTATCCAATGGTCCTTTGGTTTTTCAATAGCGATTGGAGATTCGTAATATGAAACAACATAATCTGTCCGTGTGAGCTTATTACAATAAGCTAAAGAGATAGTGGGATGAGATAAGTCAACTTCATGCATATCTACAATATTCATGTGGTTGGCAAGATTATTGTACTTGTGATTTGAAAGAAAGATTGCAAGAATTTGAGTCTAATAGTAAGTTGATTCAATTCTTGATGGGGCTTAGTGAAGTGTATGCAAGAGTAAGAAATCAAATTCTTTTAATGGATCCAATGCCATTGGTTAATAGAGCAATTTATCTTGTTCAACAAATTGGAAAACAACATCAAGTCACACTTTTATTAGTCCCGAAGCTCACAAGACAACTTTTGTTGTTAAAGGAAGATCCATGGTTGTTGACAGACAAAGGAACAAGGCATGGATTGTTTGTCAACATTACAAAGGGAGGGCACTCTATAGATAATTGTTTTCAGTTGACCAGCTATCTTGAGTGGGTTAAGGGTAAACAAGTAGTGAAAGGAAGGACCAATGTTGGTGTAACAATGTTGCCAACCTTGTGCGTTTGGGTAAAGGTATTGCAATGGAAAGAATCACAAAAAATGAAAATAAAGATTTCAAGCTTTTTCTCTATCATAAGCAATAGAGGTGGACAAGGAGAATACCCAAATCATAAATTGTATCCAATTAAATAACACTCAAAATTTAGCTTCTTTTATGTTTTATTCGAAAAAGTTACAAAACCAAATTAGATCAAGAATTTGTAGGTAGTTTGGATGGATTAATGATTATAAAAAAACTTACCATTAAAAATTGGTATTATATTTTTTGTACAAAATAACAAATAAATAATGGTGTATCCACATTTTATAATTGTTGACCCATGATATTATTATTATTTTGACAGAGGACCTATTTGTATTGTTAATGAGGTCATGTGACCATCACATGCCAAATAAAAAATGAAACAAAAACCTTATTTTGTCTATAAACATCTACTTTACCACAAATCCCTTTTTAAAAAAATAATTAATCAAAGGAAGAAACCCTAACCTAAGGCACAACCATGGTTGTGATTGGATGAGATCTTTGATAAGTTAATCTCCTAATTCTTTTTTCTCAAGAATTGGATAAGCTAGGCATAGGTTTGGCGTGCCACTAACTGGTTTCCTATTTTGTAGGCCTTATACCCAATACTGATTCAAGCCCAAATTCTTGAAGTCCAACCACTACCATATTCGAGTAATCGGCAGTTTTGTTTCACATTTTGTTAAAAATAGTTAGAAAGCTATTTATGCAACACACACACTAGGCTATCCTATCTAGACACATGTAAGCACTAAAACCTAACACGTAGACATTAAAAAAAAAAATCTTTACAAAACTTAGCTCGAAATCCTTATTTTAATCCTTCATGATGCTTTTCCATTACAATACCCCAACCTAAACACATGTAGTTGGCAACTCAGTCAAATGACTTTTCGTCAGATTCCTTTTTATGGGTCTTAGATGAAAAGGCTATTTTTCCAATTAAAAGCAATACTCATCTATCTTGATTATTGTAAATATATCTATTTAATCCAGGTAACTCCACAATCCTAGTAATTTTTGAAAATATATAAAAGACCCTCTATATCTCTGCTTAAGAAAAGTAGAATAAATAATTATGGGGTATTAGATAAAAATGCTACTTTTCCATTTAAAAGCAATACCCATCTATCTTAATAATTATAAATATATCTATCGGGTGCAAATAACTCTACCTCTTGATAATTTTTAAAAGTATATAAATGACTCCATAATGAATAATTCACGGGATGTTTATATATAAGATACTATGTATCTAAATTTGAAATAAGAGTAGATATCAAATAGAAAAGTTAAAAAAATCATTATATCAATTTTTTTATTAAATGATTACTATAGGATAATAATAGAATTTTATTTAATTTTTGAAAACCATAGGATCCTTCGACAGAACACTTGCATCAAATAAATAAATGTTTTTCAGCCAAGAATAAATAAATGTTTTAATGCTCCTACACGTACTCTATTGTTTTTATAATTTTAATATTTTAATAAATACTTTGAGGTACCTTTAAAAACTTGCATTTGCTTCCATCTTCTTCTCCATCTGTCCAGTCGAACAACAGTTATATTTTCTCAACACCAAAATGCAAAAGGTTTAAAAGAAAAAAATGTCCAGATCTACCAGTAGACCACAGTACTGTAGTTTTAACAACGTCGTCTAAATTGAGAAGATTTGTCCTGCAATATAATGCGCCATGAAGCAGTAATGGTCGTCTCTTCGGAGACATCTGATAAAATTGGAACGATACAAAGAAGTTTAGCAAGGCCCCTACGCAAGGATGACGCGCAAATCGAGAAATGGTCCAATTTTTTTTTCGCTATTCTGGGTTTGGTTTTTTTGGTTGGTGTTTTTTTCCGCTATTCTGAATATTAATTTCAGTTTGTTTTGGGTTTGGTTCCTTTTGATTTTTTTGCATCTACGAAAATTGTTTACCTATTAAGGTTTTGGGTAGCCATAAAATTGAATTGCAATTCAATGGAATCTACTTTATAGCTAGATCAAGAGACTTGCCTGATTCCTGTTATATTATCAGCTAGGGTTCTTTTTTTTTTAACCTATGCGTAAATTTTGTCTTTCCATCGATGGTGTATTTTTTCACAGTAAGGTACAATAGACCAACATGATGAAATGAAACACGAATGCTGGAGAGATCGGTGGGGTGTTTATTTGGAGTTGACTTTACAAAGTTTGTGCATGAATATTCCCTTTGCGTTAATAATGGGTGTTTCACTAAAAGGATACGTTGATTATGGTTTATCTTTTTTCCTTTTTCTTTATCAAGTTTTACCCTTTTGTTTGATGATAGTAGAAAATTTTTAGAAAGCTCAAGATCTATTTTAGTTTCAACAAAAATCATTTTTGAAAATTCGGATAAAAAGGAACCATATTTAGAAAAGCTATTTTTCAACTTCAAAATGTGTATTTTTCATTTAAAATGAAGGCTTAAGGAATAGATATCATAAATGAGTGATTTTTAGGAGTAAAGTTTAGATCTATGAATTTATAGTTTACTACCATGCATTTCTTTTATATTCATGTTCATATTATGTGTAGATCTTAGATTTAAACTTGAATAAAAATAGTAAAATTCGTATCTTGACAAAACCTATATTTAAAAACCACTTTCCATGTCTCAAAATGGAAGTTTTAGTTGAGAAAACAAAGGTTTAGTGGATGTATATCATCAAGGCTTCTTTTCACAAGAATCAAAGGTGATTTTCAAAATAAAAATCTCATTTTCGGATTTAGGCCAAGGCATAGCTTAAAAACATGTTTTTCAACTCAAAAATGAAGTTCTTATTTAAGAAATGGAAGGCTCTTAAGATAGGATATGTAAAGGATGATTTTTCCTAAGTTTAGATGGATTTTATCAAAAGATATGTTCAAAAATAAATTTGGTGAATTCGGATCTCAACCAAGACCAATTTTGAAAACCTATTTTTCAACACCAAAATGAAAGTTTTGTTTAGAAAATGGAAGGCTTATGGAATGGGTACAATAGGAGATGTTTTTGATAAGTAAATGGTAGATCTACTAGTAGAGATTCTCAAAAATAGGAAGAGATTACAAAATATGAAATTTGAGTTTTATCTAAATTTTGTAAATTCGGATGGTTTTAAAACCATGTCTTAAAAACCCATTTATCAACTTCAAAACTTGTGTTTTATATGAAAAATGAAGAGTTTAGGTCATAGGTATCATCAAGTAATGATTTTTATAAATTAAGAAGAGATTTGCTAAGAAAAACATGTAGAACAATGAGTAAAAATAAAATAGGAAAATTTGAGTTGTTGTCATTTTAAGAAATTCGTAATAATGGAGTAATGGTATGAAAACCCATATTTTTCAAACTCAAATTAGAATTTTTATTAAAGAAATGAAGTCCTTAGTGGCTAGGCATGGTTGAGCCTTAATTTTCTAAGTATCAAATGATTTTTGCATAAAGGAATCATCACAAAAACAAGTTTTGTGAAATTCGGATTTTGGGATGAACTAATTTTAAAAACATGTTTACAAAGTGTA
Source organism: Combretum micranthum (assembly GCA_024138025.1). Lineage (NCBI taxonomy): Eukaryota > Viridiplantae > Streptophyta > Magnoliopsida > Myrtales > Combretaceae > Combretum > Combretum micranthum. The sequence goes on along the minus strand of JAMXBD010002210.1, from coordinate 159,733 downwards.
AAATGAGAGTTTTTATTGAAAAACAAAGGCCTTAGGGAATATAAATAATAAAGACTTAATTTTAACAAGAAAAAATAGATTTTATTAAGGAATTTTTCTAAAAACAAGTAGGGATTGTCAAGAATATAAAACTAGCATTTCTAAGTTAATTTTTCATAAAGTCTTATAAAGAAAAGGTTTTCTAAGAATTCCTTTTGTTCAATATCATCAAAAACTGTATATATATATCTCATGATATACCATTTATGGTAGTCACTTGTTCATATTGCATGTATACTCACTTTAGATAGTAGAAACATCACAAACATTCACAAAACTACTTTTCGGAATCGAATTTTGCTACTGATCAGATCTGATCCTTCTGTTTCGTAACACAAATGTTTTCAAAACTCGAAAATAATATTATAATTAGATAGATCTTTCGAAGTAGATAGAAATTGATATATAATTTGCTAAATTCCGAGTTAAAATGACCAAGTTATGGCCGTTTTAAGTTAGAATTCCCGTGTAGGACGAGAATTACGAATTTGATAGTTTGTATAGGATAGTTTGGATTAGTTAAGTGATGAAATACTTATTATGGTATTTCTTCCTTTTTAGGTGACCTCGAAATCGACAATTCCCTACCACCGGATTACTTTTACTAAAAGACCGGTGATTCAATGGCCAAACGAGTCTTCTTCTTATTTTGTTACCTTATTTGTGCTTGTAACTAGTTGCATTAGAATAATAGGAACAAGATAAAAGCCGATATGAATGGGGATGGGATAATCGATGAGATTTTGATGTATGTATACTAAAGAATACTAAAGCATATCGAAACCATGATTCGATTGGATAACTGCACTGTTCATATTACTTCTGTTATGTGTATGATATTGGTTAGTCACTCTAAAGATTGTATGAATATTTTGACCTAAGTAAAAATTAAATTGGTCATGCATCGCATCGAACATGTTGCATTTGGTAGCATGCTACTCCTACGCAGGTCAATCGGTATGGTCCGAGGATTCGTTTGGATAATGAGACCTGATGCCAGAGCTCATTCATAGGGAACTAAGGCACATCGAGAATGTATTTCATGGGTGAGCCTAGCCGAGTTGAGTGCTATGAGCCAAGGGATTGGGGACTAGCAGCTGTCGTGTAGACTTTCAATACCATCCCTAACCTTAGATACGGAGGGCGTAAATCCGTTCTGTGTGTGGGTTCCGGATGCCCATACATAATTGTTTGCTCATGTGTTTATTCATGCATAGCATATGGATGATTTATAACTTGCTTGTTATGGTTCAGAATTAAGGGAATTCTCACTAAGCTAGTGTACCTTATACCCCAATAGATGTTTGAATGAGTAGGTTATCTCAAGAATGCAACGTAGGGATCGAGTTGGTTGGCGTCGAGTATGAATTCAGGATTCCGGCAGGAAATAAGAATGCTTGAAGATATTAGCTAGGTGTTATGAATTATCTTGTAATAGTTTGTGTAGTGAAATCTGTGGATGAATTGTAATTGAAGTATAGTGAATTGTATTTCCTTTATGTTGTTACTCAAGTTGTGTCAATATAAAATGTATTACTCCGATGTGTCTCTTCCATGTGTTAGACGCCTTGTACATAGTATGTAAGCCTTTGCGTGACTGAGGCGGTCATTCCTAGGCTTTAATATTATAAATGGCGGACTGCCATGTTTAGGGTACCCTTCGGGGCGTGACAGTTTTCATGGGCATCATCAAAAGTTACGAATTTTACAAGTTGATTACTAACTCAAAATTTTCCATCTTGATTCTACTTCTTGTTTTACACTTTAATCTCATCAAAACTCATTTCAACTTATAAAAATCACTATTTAATGATACCTATTACCTATACCCTTCATTTTTCACATAAAACATGAGTTTTAAAGTTGATATAAGGGTTTTCAAAATATGGCTTTGAAGTCATTCGAATTTTCTTTTGAACATTCCTAATAAAAACTTTTCCTTTTTAAGTTCTTTGTCTTATCTGCATAAAGATCTACTAACTACAACCTTTATATATACAAGATCAAGTGTTTATGAACATTAATGCATGAAGATACAAAATATTTATGCGAACATGAATGTCACTACTAAAAAACTAGTCTTTAGAGACAGCAAATTTGCGACGGAAAATTTCTGTCTCTAAAAAAATGAATTAGAGACAGATTTGCGACGGATTTGTGATGACATAAATTATGAATAATCTTCTAATTTTTATATGCTTTTGCGACGGAATTTGCGACGGATTACATATTGATTTGCGACGAAAATTTTTCCGTTGCAAATTTGTCTCTGATTTTAGAGGGAAATAAATTATTTTAGCGCCAATTTCAATTTTTTTAAAATTCTGTTGCAAATTTGTCTCTAAATTAAATTATTACATATATGTATATATAAATAATTATGTTTAAAATTTAGATTTAATTATACATATTTAATATAATATATAAATGTGCATTATATAATAAGGACATATATTATATTTGTAAATTAATTTTTTATTAATAACTATAATATGTATAATCATATGTTATTTGCAACTAATTATATATATTTTATTTATAATATATTTATTATTACATTACATATTTATATATTATAAAGCATAAGTTAAAATAGTACTTAAAATATAATATATTATATTTATATCTTATAATATATTCTTTTGCATAAAACTTATATAAAAAATCAAATTATACAACTTAATAAAATATTGTATAACAATAATATAATATGTTATATAGTAATATCATAAAATACTACTTAAAAATAAAGTATATATTTTAATAAAAATATGTAAAATAAAATAATTAATATAAAATGTAAACTTATTATATTTAAATATATACAAATATATAAATAATATATTATATAATATAATTAATAAAAAATATATATTCATATTATTATATAATTATTTATTATATATTTATTATGACTATTCATATGTTTTTTAATATAAAAAAATTTATTCTATATATCTTACATAATTTATATTTACATACTATATTTTATTTAAAATATAATAACATATTTGGGGAAAAAATAATATACTATGTAAAAATATAGTATATTTAAGTAATAAATAGATAATATAATAATTAGTTAAATATATTTAAATCAGTATTATATATTATTTTATTAAATATATTAATGAAAAATATATTTTTATATTGTTTATATTATTATAGTTTATTAAGTGTAACAAAAATGAAATAAAAAATAAACACATTAATTAAAAATATGCAATTTATTAAGTTAATATTAAATATTAAATAAGTAATGTAAAAAGTATAATTATAATATATATCATTAAATATATATAAATGTATATGTATAACATTATTTATATTTACATAATATATAATATTTTTAAATAATAATATCATATTTGGAAAAAATTATAATATACTACTGAAAATATTATATATTTATAATAAATATATAATTTAAAAATAATTATTATAAAATGTAAACACTGTATATTAATATTATATATTATTTTAATAAAATATTAATGAAAAATCCTTAATAAATAGGTAAAGTGAAATTATAAAATAAAAATAAATTATAAAAGATATGTAAAATATTTTATAGTTATAATATTGTAAATAGTGATATCTCTTAAATAAACAATAGTGGAACTTTACTCATGAAGATACGAATTGGTTTATCGGTATAGTACTTGTGAAAACTTCAATATTAAGTGTGCTTAGTATGTAGCATTGTATGATGGGTGACCTCCTGGGAAGGATAAATAAGAGGTAAATGTGTATTTTTTTAATAATTTGTCTTAGAATTAGAGACAAAAATTTGCGATGGAATAATTTTATTTAATATTTACTAATTGGATATATTAAAAATCTAATTATAAAATAGGAAACAAATTTGCGACAGAAATTCCGTAGCAAATTTGCGACGGAAAATAAATCTCTCCTAAAAGAATTAGCGACGATGATTTTTGAAACAGAAATTTGCGACGAAAATCTGTCTCTGAAAGTCTTTAGAGACAGATTTTTCACTTTCAGAGACAGAATTTTTGTCTCTAAAGCCAAAATTTCTTGTAGTGTGTCAAGCATAATATGAGTGTCTAAGTGCTAGATCTACTACGTATAACGCATAAAAAGGAGTTATAAGAATTTGAACACATATTTTTATGCAAGATCTCTACTTTTATACGCATGAACATGATAATATCTCAACCAAAACTCATCAAACACAAGATTTACTCTTGTGATGGTTTGATATTCATGTATTAGCATTTTCTTATCCCAATCAAGTACTTATGGGGATTTAAGGTGAAAATAAACATGAATAATCTTGCCATTGCAAGATTAAATGGTAGGAAAGCTTAAGAATCATCACCTAAAGTTGTTTAAGTGAAGAAATGAAGAAGAAAGAAGCTTGTTGTGTGTTGCGTGATGGGGTAGAGGTTCATGGCAAAGAGAGGAAAAATAGAGAGAGTTTTGTGATTTTTTAAACAAATGAATCAAATGAAGGAGAGAGAAAGTTAAAGATTATTATTAGTGAATTAGGGTTTGTTTATTTATTAAAAAGAGATAAAATAAATCAATATTAGAGGCAATTGGAGGGGTGCGCCGGCCATCCATTGAGTGAGAGAGAGGGAGAGATTTGAATTTGTTAAATTTGTAATTTATGAAATAAAAGTATTAAATGTGATAATTTATTTAAGAGACAAAAATTTCTTGAAAAAGAAAATATAATGAGTGTTTTAAGGATGTAAGACTAGGGTATGGGTTGTGTGTGTAGTAGGTTACTTGTGAATAGTGATAAATGGTAGACAAGAATTCACTTTACCGGTAGTAAAGAAAATATGGGAAAAAAGCTATAACTGTAATTTTATAGCCCGAAAAATTATAAAACTTATATTTTTGAAATCCTTATAAAATTTCGATTCTAAAGAGTATTTCGGATATTTTTTGAGTTTCTAGTTATGGGGCTCGCTTTTCTGTAATGGAGCTCGAGAAGGCCCGAAATAGAAAATTTTTCGAAATCAAAACTTTTTATGGTTTGAAATAAACTTAAAATAATATTCCACATTAAACTATTTTATAAAAGTATTTTTGATATGAAACTGAAGGAAAGCTGGATCTAGGGTTTTTAGGTTTCTCTCACAAAGCTTGAACTAATTCGATTTAGTGTTTCGTTTTCCCGGTTTTCGAAGTTTATTTAAATACTAGGAAAACCGGGTTTACAGCTACCATTGCTAATGCTGCTATGACATTGCTAGATTTTTCGTTGCCTACATGTTGGCTCAGAACGTCTTGTTTATGCATAAGAACTATGTTATGAAAAATCGACGACAAACGAGAGACCTCAACATTTGGCCGATTATGTTACATAACATAGACTAGCCAAACAACATAGTTTATATGATCTATCTGTTGTAACAAAATAACAGTGTACTGTATGCGTAATACAAGGATAGTTACACAATAGACTAGCAGATAACAACTGTATTTCATACGTAATACATGATTACATCATTGAATAGCAAATAGGACAAATTTGTTAGTTACATATCATAGTTGTTCCTGTTAAGGAATGGATGGTATCTGATAGAATGAAAAGCATATAAATACAACATCAAGCGAGAAAAGGAAAACAATTTTTACCCAGAAATTGAAATCCAGTGTTGGAGCTCCTGAGTGCTCGAAACTCAGAAAAAGTGTTGCAACATTTTATCTCTTTCGAGTTTAGTTTCCAACCTTTCCCTTGCGTCACAGATCTGTAAACATTTGTAAGTTTCGAAAGATTTTTAGAAAGACAATTTAGAAACCCTAATTCTGTTAAGAACATTCGAGAGAAAATAAAACAAAAAAAACAAAGAGTGGAAATAGAGAGAACTTACCTTAGAAAAAAAAGTTAATTCTGTCGGAAGAGAGAGCAAAGAAAACACATGAGGAGTAAGCTAGGGTTATTTGGTTTTCTTTTAGCTAAAAATATTCCTATTGGATCGGGCCTTAGATTAGGCTTTATCATTGGCGCTCTCGTTGATTTTTCTTTTTCGATCACCATGGCAGATGGCACCAGAAGTATTTCTCGTTTACAAGATGAATTGCAACAACATGATAGTAAGATTTCTTCATTAGAATAAAAAACTAATAGATTGTTATCAGACATGGCTCAAGTATTACAATATGTTAAGCTTTAAATGGACAATCGGAATACTACTAGCAATAATAGTGGTTCATCTTGTCATAATGATACTAATCAATCTTCATTCATACGGAACATCAAATTAGAACTACTAAAATTTTCTGGGTTGAATCCTCTTTCTTAGACATTTCAAGCAAATCAGTTTTTTGATTTTCATAATGTTCTTGATACAGAACAATTGAAATTAGTTTCTTCTGCTATGGAGGGAGATGCTCTAGATTGGTACTAATGGTTGTTTAGAAATGGGTTGTTATCTACATGGTCTGCTTTTATTAAGGCATTAGAGACCAGATTTGGTCCTTCTTTATTTGATGATTACCAAGGAAAATTGTCTAAATTGGTTCAGACAGATCTGTCACTGACTATCAACATGCTTTTGAATTCCTTTCCAATCATGTCAATGGTCTTTCTGAGGATTTTCTTAAGAGCTGTTTCATATCTAGTCTTAAACCACTATTGCAGCAAGAAGTTCTCGCTTGTCAACCCTCTTCCCTTTTACATGCTATTAGTCTTACTAAACTACATGAATCTAAATTTCAGCACCTTAGTATGACTACTCACACCCCTATTTCATCTCAACCTAAACCTTTTTATAAATCCACTGTCCAATCCTCTTATACACCATCTTCTTCTATATTTTCCAAACCTAAACACACTATCCCATCTACATCCTCTTCTTTTCCTACCACAAAAAAACCACTTCCTTTTAAAAGACTTACTCCTTCTGAAATGGCCATTAGACGAGAGATGGGTTTATGTTTCAATTGTGATGAAAAATTCAGTAAAGACCATATTTGTAAAGCAAAGTTTTTGATGATTATCCAACTCGATAATGACTCAGAAGATGATAGTTCATATGAGACTGAATTGGGTGATAATTCTGATATTTCTAATACAGTTGAAATTAGCTATCATGCCTTATCAGGAGTTTTTTGTTCCTAAGACTTTGAAATTGAGAGGTACAGTTGGTGGCAAAGCAATGTCAGTACTCGTCGATTCTGGGAGTACTCATAATTTTGTGCAGGAACAAGTGGCTAAACGGTTACGTTTACCCATTCTTGTTGCTAATTCTTTTCAAGTCATGGTTGGCAATGGTAAACGATTGACTTGTTCTGGTTTGTGTCAAAATGTGCTACTTATTTTGCATGACAGTGAATTTCTGGTTGATTTTTGTGTTTTACCTATTCAAGGGGCGGATATGGTTTTGGGGGTTCAGTGGCTTACTATTCTTGATCCAATTACTATAGATTATTCTATTCTTACAATGCAATTTACGTTGAATGGGCAGTCCATACTCCTTCAAGGCAATTCTGATATTGATCCTAAACAGATTGAACCACATCAGTTCCACAAATTGATGAAATCTGATAATGTGGCTTATTTCTTTAGTCTGCTGGCTCAGAGGGAGGATATTTGTCGTGATACCACCAACAATAGTGCTGTAGAAACACTATTGGGCAGATTTCATAAAATTTTTTAGTCTTCTTCGTCATTGCCACCTTTAAGAGATGTCCAACACCATATCCACTTACAACAGGAGACTCAACCTATTAGATTTGCATGCTGGTTATCATCAAATTCGTATGTTTCCTAAGGATATTCATAAAACAGCCTTTCGTACTCACGAAGGCCATTATGAGTTTTTGGTAATGCCCTTTGGGCTCACTAATGCTCCCTTAACATTTCAGGCTATTATGAATTCTATTTTTCGACCTTACCTCAGAAAATTTGTTATTGTTTTCTTTGATGATATATTGGTTTAGAGTATATGCATGAAAGATCATCTTACTCACTTGACACAAGTTTTTACTAGTTTAGAAGCACATCAGTTTTATGTGAAGAGATCTAAATGTTCTTTTACTCAACCCAAGATTGACTATCTAGGTCATATTGTCTCTGTGGATGGGGTTACTCAGATCCAAGCAAGGTCCAAGCAATTCATGATTGGCCCACTCCTACTAATCCTAAACAATTAAGGGGTTTTTTAGGTCTTATCGGTTATTATAGACGCTTTGTAAGACATTATGCATCCCTTGCGGCACCTCATACAAATTTATTGAGGAAAGAAGCTTTCGTATGGGATGATTGTGCTACTGTTGCTTTCTGTAATCTTAAGGCTGCTCTAATGATGACACCAGTTTTAGCTCTCCCTAATTTTTCTTAGACATTTATTGTAGAATCTGATGCTTCGGGAGCTGGAATGGGAGTTGTGTTACATCAGAACACACATCCGATTGCTTTTTTCAGCAAAAAATTTTCTTTGCGACTTTGCAAAGCTGGAGCTTATGTCAGGGAAATGGTGGCTATAGTAGAAGCGGTTAAGAAATGGAGACACTATCTTTTGGGGAGACATTTCATTATTAAGACTGATCAGAAAAGTCTTAAAGAAATACTTACTCAGGTAATTCAAACACTTGAACAACAACAATATCTTGTTAAACTGTTAGGATATGATTACGAGGTTGTTTATAAACCAGGTATAAAGAATAGGGTTGCGGATGCCTTGTCGCGGAGCTTTTCTAATGAAGCCCAGCATTTTGCTTTATCTTTACCTTCTTTCGACTCTGTTATTCTACTTAAAACAGAGTTTAAAGATAACAAGGAATGGAAGAAATGGATGATGGATTGTGAACAAGGGGTTTCTCTACCATGGCCACTCAGGGTCAGAGATGGCTTGCTTTTCTGGGTGATAAGATTTTTATTCCACCTCATGCTTCTATTATCAATTTGTTAATATTAGAATACCATACTTCTCATATGAGTGGACATTTAGGTGCTTTAAAAACTTTTAAAAAACTCAATGAATCATTTTTTTGGAAAGGCATGAGGAAGGATGTTGAGGAATTTGTGAAACGCTGCCATGTATGTCAACAAATCAAATATTTGACAACCATTCCAGTAGAATTACTCCAACCTTTACCTATTCCTCAACAAGTCTTTGAGGATCTTTCTATGGATTTCATTACTGGATTGCCCGTATCCAAGGGTTATTCAGTTCTTTTAGTAGTAGTCGATCGATTAACTAAGTACTGTCATATTGGTCCTCTTGCTGCTACATATTCAGCTACTTCGATAGCCTCATTATTTGTAGACATTGTTATTAAATTGCATGGATTTCCTAAATCCATTGTGTCAGATAGGGACAAAGTTTTCATGAGTCATTTTTGGAATGAACTCTTTCGATTAAGTGGAACCCCTTTGAAAATGAGTTCAGCTTATCATCCTCAATCTGATGGTCAAATTGAGGTCATGAATCGATGTTTGGAACAATATTTACGAGCTTATGTTATGGATTCATCTACACTCTAGCCTAAGTTCTTACCTTGGGTTGAGTATTGTTTTAACACTAGTTATCATACTAGTGCCAACATGATACCATTTCAGGCATTGTATAGGAGACTTCCTCCTAATATTCCACAATACATACAGGGTCAATCCACTTTAGAGGTAGTGGATCATGAATTGAAGACTCGAGATGTCATTTTGAAAACTTTGAGAGCTAATTTAGCTCAGGCTCAGCTTCGAATGAAGTAGGGAGCTGACTCTCATAGATCCGACTTAAATTTTGAAATTGCAGAATTAGTGTACGTAAAGCTTTAGCCTTATAGGCAAACTTCTTTAGCCAATAGGCTTTCTTATAAGCTTTCACGACGTTATTATGGGCCTTTTAGGATAAGGAGGAAGATTGGGAAGGTAGCATATCATTTGGATTTACCATATCATTCAAGACTTCATCCGGTATTCCATGTTTTCTACTTAAAAGGGCGTATGGAGACTCATTTCCTACAATTCCACTTCCTTAAGACTCTTTTGACAATCATCCTATACTTAGGCCGTTAGCTATTTTGGATTCTAGAGTTTTGGGTCGACAAGGAGTTAATGTTCCCCAACTTTTGATTCAATGGGAGACTCTACCTACTGAGGATGCTTCTTGGGTGGATTTATCAGATTTCAAGAGAGATTTTTCCGATTACCACCTTGAGGACAAGGTGATTTTCTCAACACCAGAGAAACATGTTATGAATAATAGACAACAAAGGAGGAGACTGTCACGCCCCAGAGGGTACCCTAAAGGTGGCAGTCCGCCTCATATAATATTAAAGCTAATGAATGACAACCTTAGTCACGTAGGAGCTTCGATATCATATATAAGGCGTGCTTCCAAGATAGTAGGAGACTCATAGGGGTATTAAGTTTAAATAGATAGCAAAAGCAAGCACGAATCTTAAATAGATAAGCATAAGATCTTCATTTAATAACAAGTTCATACATCATCTTAGGGGCATTCCTCCGCCTTAACGTCTTTGTTCAACTATACTAATAACAAAATAAACATAACTACCACATAAGCCTACTATAGAGATTTTTCCTAGAAGTCTATGTTCAAAGCTAAAAATACATAAACTTCGTCCAAAAACTCCTAGTAGCTTAAGCTCGTACCTGGCACACTGGGCTCCTCGGGGCCAACCATAGATAATCATACTGTAATAGAAAACTATAAGGGTATAAGCAAATCTAGCTTAGTGAGATAATTCCTAACTATATAACATTTCCATATGACAACCAAGTTATTTAATTCAAGCATATGTAATGCACCAATCACATGAACAACCAAATACACAAGATTAACCAGAAATCAAGTCCAGCATGGATTTAACGCCCTCCATGACAAGGGTTGGGTGGTTACAGGCCTATATGACCATCAATATTTACAGATTTGCCGGCTCCTGCTTGCCCTGTAGACTTCCTGGCTCCTACTGGCCCATGTAGACTTACCGGCTCCTACTAGCCACCACTACCACTTCCTCGTTTCCCCACACGAAGAATAGTAGTGAAGTAAATGTGACTTATAAGTATGATATGCATGAATCAATTTCAATTAAACATTTAACCATATAAATTGAATTCATGTTAAAGGTGATCAACCATAATTTCATCATATCAATGCAAGAGTCACACTTTTATTTAACATATCATCTTTCAATATACTTAATTTTCTTTCAACAATTAATTCATAACAATTGTTCATTTATCTTTTCCTAAATTTCTAGTGCCACTAATTACAAGCACAAACAAGGAAATGTAACTTAGGAAAAGAATTAACTCACTCCATAATTGGTAGGTCTAATCGAAATAGTCCTTCAGATAGACGATCTCGGGTCCCTCGTCACCTAGATAAGATGAAACACAAAAAATGAGTCTTTCATAAGACTTCTACTCTTGAAGATTTTAAACTTCTCTTAAAATCGAGATAAAATCGTATAAGAAGAAATTCCAACTTAAAATGGCCATAACTTGCTCATTTTAGCTCGGAATTTCATGTATAATATATCGTTTTCTACCTACTCGAAAAGATCTACACATCTAAGCTTAGTTTCATCAAACTATGTCGTTTGGGTTTCTAAAAGACAGCGTTAGATTTGCCACGAATTTGCAAAAACTTGTTTTCCTTCTTGTAATTAAAGCTCATTTGAAAAGATGGATATTTCAAGTATTTTGTAAACTTTTTGAAAGATATATACATATATGTAATGATTCATAACAAATGTATGAAGTGAATGGAGTTGTCTCAGTTTATGAAAAAGGTAAAGTCTTAAAAGATTTGAACTTGAGAAAATTTTTGAAATATTTATTTTACTCCAAAAAGATCTTGAGCTACTTTGAAATAAGTATTTAATTTCTTGTAAGTGTTCTAAAAGAATGATTTTTTATTTTCTAAGCTTAGTTTCCAACAATTTGTAAAAAAAAAATAATAATAATTTTCACAAAAGAATATTTTAGTTTCTTCGTTTCTTGGGATTATTTTATTTTAATGAAAAGGGGTTCTATTATTTAAAGAAAAAGATGAAGTTATTGTAAAACTCTTGTTTACTTCATAAGTCCTTGTATGTTTATAAAATTTCTTGTAAGTTCTCTAGGCTTGTTTAGGATAACTTCTTAGTTTCTTAGGGAAAACATTAACTCCATTCTTTTATTTCTAGAGGATAACTTTTTATCTTTAAGAAAACATTTCCTTCAGTTATCTTGTTGAGACAAAACCATTATGTTCATGCATGAATATGAATCATAAGCTATGAAAATATGAAAAGAACATAATAACTTAAAAGAATAAGCACATAAAGAAATAAATCAAGTATTGGGACCTTAGCTTCATCAAGATACCCCAGGACTAAGAAAAAACTAGTCCTGAAAAGAAAAGAAAAGGAATTGTTTTGACTTGATGAGGATAAGTCTAAGACTAGAATGACTAATCTTAAAAACAACTTAAGGTAAATAAATTGCAATGAAGTAAATAAATTGCAAGAAAAGTAAATAAATTGCAAGGCAATGAGCTTATATGCTCTAAACAATATATATAGTTATATAGATATATTAGATAGTAATAAACATAAAGGAAACATAAAGGAACATAAAGGAATTTGTGATTATGAACAAAAACAAAGTATGAACCTTTCTTAACCTTCATGGTTTTAGAAAACACACACTAAGCTCATACTAAATAGATGAACATAAATAAAGCTTAGAGAAATTTTTACCTAAAAAAAGCTAGACTAGGAAGAACTTCTTGAGAGAATTCTTGAGAGATTTTGAGAGAGATTTTTGGTATAGTAACTTTAGAGCAGAAGTGGTGTGAAAGAAGTGAAGGTATGAGGGGGTATTTATAGGAAAATGTGGGAGATAATTTGTGTTAATTAAATAAGTAAAAATAAAACAAATTGGAAGAGATGGGAGAGGGGGCTGGTGCAATTTCTTGTGCATGGGGAAGACAAAAATTTATTTTTTGTTATTTTGTTAATTAAAAGTAAGAAATGAAAGATATGAAGTTGTATTGGAAATGAAAATGTGAAGAAATAGGTGTATGATTTGAAAGAGTAGGTTTTAAGAAAAAGTAGAGATAGATGAATAGTGTAGAATAGTAGAAAATAGTGTAATGTAAAAGTAGACATGACAATTTAATGCCGGTAGTAAGAAAATACGCGTATAAAAGTGATATATGATATTTTTAGTTACCGAAAAATTACGAAATTGATCTTTTTGGAAATCTTATATTTTTACGAGTCTAACGGTATATTCGAAATATTTTTCCTATTCCAAGCTCCCGGACACATTTTTCGAGAGTCATGTCCGATCAGGTTCATAGGACACTCGAATTTTGCAAAATTGATATTTTTATAAAACTTATAGCTATTACGAATTATTATAGCTAACTTTTCCAACTTCGTTTTCTAGGGCTCGAGAAAACGGTAATGTCAGACTTAAGCGGTTACGGTAAACTAGGGTTTTGTTGACTCTGGAAATCGGTTGATTCCGATTAGGGTTTAAGCTTTAATTCGGATCCAAAAATTCGAGGATTTATAGAGACCTCAACATTTGGCCGATTATGTTACATAACATAGACTAGCCAAACAACATAGTTAAATGATCATATCTATTGTAACAAATAACAGCTGTACTGTATGCGTAATATAAAGATAGTTACACAATAAACTAGCAGATAATAGCTGTATTTCATACATAATACATGATTACATCATATAATAGCAAATAGGATAAATTTGTTAGTTACATATCATAGTTCTTCTTGTTAAGGAACGAATGGTATTTGATAGAACGAAAAGCATATAAATACAACATCAAGCGAGAAAAGGAAAACAATTTTTACCCAGAAATTGAAATCCAGTGTTTGAGCTCCTAAGTGCTCGAAACTCATAAAAAGTATTGCAACATTTTATCTCTTTCGAGTTTAGTTTCCAACCTTTCCCTTGCGTCACAGATCTGTAAACATTTGTAAGTTTCGAAAGATTTTGAGAAAGACAATTTAGAAACCCTAATTCTGTGAAGAACATTTGAGAGAAAATAAAAAAAAAAAAACAAAGAGAGGAAATAGAGAGAACTTACCTTAGAAAAAAAAGTTAATTCTGTCGGAAGAGAGAGAAAAGAAAACACGTGAGGAGTAAGCTAGGGTTATTTGGTTTTCTTTTAGCTAAAAATACTCCTGTTGGACCGGGCCCTGGATTAGGCTTTATCAAACTACCATGTCATACTTATGTTCATATGAGAGAGAAGAAGCAGAAGAAGAAGAGATTGGGAGATGGTAGAAGGATTTGTTGTCCCGCATTGAAAATTTTACAGGAGTCCTTATTTATAAGGTCTAATTGGACATTATTTGTTTAAGAAGGCAACTATAAGGGAAGTATGGGTTTCTTATATATATGGCTTGCTTTCTCCAGGTACTGAAATAGAACTTTTCAAAGTTCAAGTACCTAATTAAATTTTCAAGTAAAGTTGAGGTATTAAATTTGACATTAACCTATTATATAAGGATATAAAATTTATCCTTCGGTATTTCATCCATTCTTTTAGCTTTAAGGTTTAATTTAACACATCAATATGAATAATTTACTAAAATTTTGATTAGGTTAAAATAGGAAAACAGTAAATGTTAGAGAGTAATTTTGCATTTTTCTCTAGTTTTAATTATAATATGACATAACTTTAGGTAGCACATCTTATTGGTTACCAAACAAGGTCACCAATAGAGTGTTCAAAGGTTTGTTTGATTCATCAGTTTCATATCATCGTAGCATCTTATTTTTATCGTTTTCAAAGATACTAGTTGTCAAAAATAGAAATAGATGAAAATAGATATTTTCATTCATAAACAGATTAAATACAGATAAGATACATATACAAATTAGATATAAATGAAAATTAAACAATCTAAACAGACCTTAAATTATGCATTGGTTTTTAATGGTGATTAAAAATTATATCCACTAGTTTAATGAGGAATTATCAAAATACATTATGTTAGATTTATGATATTTAAGATTTAAAAATATCATATTTGGTATATGAACTCTATATAAAAATTTATTTTGAAACCTAAATTTTAAATTTATCAACTTAGTACCTAGTAAAACCTTTCGTGATTATTTTTACTACCTTACTAACGCAATTTGCTTTATTTTATGACATGGGGAGGCAGCTTATCAATATTAGATAGTGTTAAGAGAAGTAATAAAAATTCAATGATAAGATCCTTTTTTATGTTAATAAATAGAGAAAACAGTAATAAGAAGATAGTAAAAATAGTCATAAAAATTTTGACTGAATACTAAATTGACCACTTCAAATTTTAGGTACCAAATTGAAATTTTTGTGCAAATTTTACGTATTAAATTTGGCATTTACCCTTTAGAACAGTATGGTTTTACATTTAGTTGAAATAAAGGTAAAATACATTAAAACCCATCAACGTTTAGAGAAAAATTTATTTAAAGTATCAATATTTTGATCGGTGAAAAAGATAAACCAATGTTTAAAGATAAATTAATTTAAAGTATCAAAATTTCTAGTAGTTGAAAAAAAAAATCAACGTTTCATAAAATGGGTCGAATAAGATACTACTAATTGACCTTTGAAAAAATTAAGGAAAGTTAATTGAAAAAATGAACCTTGTAAAATATAAATTCCTCTTTTTACTACTTAAAACATTGATATCTTATATAAATTTAATCTTAAATGTTGATGCTATTTGATGTAATTTATCCATTGAAATAGATGGTATAAAGTTGAGGAAGAAAAAGCTAGCTATATAAAGTAATCTTCCTTTGCAAATTTGTGGCAATTTTCACATTGTTTAATGTTGCATTTAATTACCTAAAGTCTAAAAATATTAATTTTGTACATAGATTTTTCCTATTTTTAAAATTAATTATCTAAACTTTACCAAAATTTGTAATTAGCTACCTAAACTTTACTAATAATTGCAATTACCTACCCATTGGATACTATAAATGATGTCAAAAACTTAACACGTAAGAAACTAATTCATTAAACTTTAAATAATTAATATTTGATACCAAATATGGCGTTTAGCCGGTAAGTTTAACACTTCTTTTGTCCTCTTTGTGTGGATAAGATATGCCTTCACCAAAGGCAAACATAGCACTTACCAACACTTCCAAATACCCCCAAACAAGCGGGATAAGTACTAATAAAACAACTAAGTAGAAATGCGTCGAGGATAATTCACCCTTTTTTCTTTTATGATGAATCTATTTTTGTTAGACTTGTTAAATTATTGTATAGTAATTTCTTTCTTGAAATTTAATAAGAGTACACCGTCAATTTAACTATCTAGAATATATATATATATATATATATATTGCCATTACAATGGGAAAGGAGATTTAAATGTAATACCTCTTACTTGAGAGATTAATAGAGATGCCACTAGACTATGAGCCATTGGTTAACGGCCTAGAATTTAAAATTATCAATTTGCTATCTATTACAACCAAGCTACATAGATCTAGAAACAAGCCTAAGTGGCTTAAGGATTTTACTCATGAAATGCATGTACATATTACAAATACAGTTGTTAACACCTGATTTAAGTTTTGTAAACAACTATTTTACATCATATCATAACATAAAGTAGTTTTCACTATTGTACATGTATAAAATGAAGAAGTCGAATGAAATAGGGAATATCCCAGCTTACAGTATAAAGCATTTTATGGAGTTGGTGGCTTCCTTGAATAGCCATTTCTATATCAATTTCATACCTGCATGCAAACTGTAAACCCTCGTTTTCTTAGTTAACTTGAGCTCAATTTTAGGAAGATTTAAAACCGAAAACCAAAATCCTAAAGGGATATCTCTGAACCAATAGGACCAAGGAATCCTATGTCCAGCGATATCAAGAAGAAAACCTCGATAGAATAAAAATGAGCTAACTCCGAAATAAGACTGCAAATCGGAAAGTCGATCGGAAACCCTAAGTCAATAAAATCTTAGAAAACCCTAGCAGTTTAGATCCAGCAATCCTGGGTTCTCAAACTAAGAAGTCGAATTATGAGTAAGAAGTATAGGTTGGCTTGTATTAATATTAGAATGCTAAGTAATATTTGATTAGTAAATTTTTTACCTATTTTGAGCCCGATAGGATACGAGTCTCGAAAAGCATGTCCTAGGGCTCGGGATATTAAATATATGATATTAGTACCGTTAGATTTGTAATTTCATAATATTTCTAAATATTTCAGTTATATAATTTTTCGGGTTATAAAAGTTATAGTTATAACCATTTATCGTATTTTCATTACTATCAGTATATTAAGTGTCTAATCAACTTTTGTTTTCTTTTACACTATTCCTCAAGTACAACCACTCATACCCTATTCTTACATCCTCACAATCTATTCTTACTATTTTACATCATTTCCTTACATATTTGCAACAATGTTTACTCGCATCTACATATTGTCATTGTTGCATTTCACTCATAACATGAGTATTATAGTAGATCTATTGTCACGCCTTAGAGGATACTCTAAACGTGGCAGTTTGTCGCATATAATATTAAAGCTAATGAATGACAACCTTAGTCACGCAGGAGCTTCGATATCATATGCAAGGTGTGCTTCCAAGATAGTAGGAGACTCATAGGGGTATTACGTTTAAATAGATAGCAAAAGCAAGCATGAACTTAAATAGATAAACATAAGATCTTCATTTAATAACAAATTCGTACATCATCTTAGGGGCATTCCCTCGCCTTAAAGTTTTTGTTCAACTATACTAATAACAAAATAAGCATAACTACCACATAAGCCTACTATAGAGATTTTCCTAGAAATCTATATTCAAAACTAAAAATACATAAACTTCTTCCAAAAACTCCTAGTAGCTTACACTCGTACCTAGCATACGGGGCTTCTTGGGGCCAACCATAGATAATCGTACTGTAACAGAAAACTATAAGGGCATAAGCAAGACTAGCTTAGTGAGATAATTCCATCTATAAGACATTTCCATAATTCATACAAGTATTTTAAAACATAAAAATGCACAAATCATATGAACAAGCAAGATACACATGATTAACCGGAAATCAAGTGTAGCATGGATTTAACGCCCTCCATGACAAGGGTTGGGAGGTTACAGGCCCATACGACCATCAATATCCGCAGATTTACCGACTCCTGCTTGACCTGTAGACTTTTCGGCTCCTACTAGCCACCATGTAGACTTTCCGGCTCTTACCAGCCACCACTACCATTTCCTCGTTTCCCCACACAAAGATTAGTAGTGAAAAAATGTGACTCATGTGAATGATATGCATGAATTAATTTCAATATAATTTTCACCATAAATGTTTAGTTCAAGTTAAAGGTGATCAACACAATTTTTATCATATCAAAACAAGAATTACAATTTATTTATCAAACCAACTTCTGATATTCTTAACTTGTATTCAATCATTCATAATACCAAGTCACACAATAATTATCTACTTTTATCTTTTTCTTAATTGCTAGTTCTATTAATTACAAGCACAAAACAAGAAAATGTAACTTAGTAAAAGGAATAACTCACTCCATAACGGTAGATCTAATCGAAATAGTCCTCCGGATAGACGACCTCGGGTCCTTCGTCACCTAAACAAGATGAAATACCCAAAATGAGTCTTTCATAAAACTTGTATTCTTGAAGATTCTAAACTTTTCTTAAAATCGCGGTAAAAACGTATAAGAGGAAATTCCAACTTAAAATGGCCATAACTTGCTCATTTTAACTCGGAATTTTGCGTATAATATACTGTTTTCTACCTACTCGAAAAGATCTACGCATTTCTGAGCTTATTTTCATAAAAATAGGTCGTTTGGGTTTCGAAAAAGCAGCAACCAGATTTCCCACGAATTTGCAAAAACTTGAGTTCCTCTTTTTATATAAAACTCAATTGAAGACATGAATGTTCCAAGTATTTTTATAAAATTTTTGGAAGATATATACATATATGTATTGACTCATAACAAATGGATGAAGTAAATAAAGTTGTCTTAACTTATGAAAAAGTAAAGTTTTAAAAGATTGTGAACTTTGAGATTTTGTTGGAATATTCATTTTACTTTTGAAAAGGTCTTGAGTTATTTGAGATGAATATTCCTTTTTCCAAATTTAATCTCTTATAATTACTTTAAATTCTTAAGGAGTGGTTTTTATTTTCTATACTTAGATTCCAACAACTTTTAAAAGTAAGAACAATTTCATAAAATGATGTTCTTGTTTCTTGTAATGATTCCAAAAGAATTTCTAATACTTGATGAAAAATAAGTTTGTATAAAACCTTTTATTTATTTAAGAAGAAAAAGAAAAAAAAATCGTTTCTAAGCATGTTCATGAGTTTTTAAGAAATCTATTTTCTACATCTATTTCTTTTAGAAAGAATCTTTAATTTAAGGAAACACTTCCTCATTTATTTTTGTTGAGACAAAAACATTATGTTCATGCATGAATATGAATCATAAAATTATGGAATATAAAGGAACATAATAACTTAAAAGAATAAGCAAATAACGAAACAAATCAAGTATTGGGACGTTAGCTTCATCAAGGTACCCCGGACTAAGAAAAGACTAGTCCCGAAAAGGAAAGAAAATGTTTTGACTTGATGAGGACAAGTCTAAGACTAGAAAGACTAGTCTTAAGAACAACTTGAAATTAAATAAATTGCAATGAAGTAAATAAATTGCATGGAAGGTAAATAAATTGCAAGACAATGAGCTTATATGCTCTAAATAATATATATATATATAGCTATATAGATATTTAGAGAGTTATGAATATAAAGGAACATAAAGGAATTGATATTATGAACAAAAACAAAGTATGAACCTATTGTTGCTTTCTTAACCTTCATGTTTTGGAAAACACACATTAAGTTCATACTAAGTAGATGAACATATGAACTTCTTGAAGAATTGTTACCTAAAAGAGATGAACTAGAGAGAGCTTCTTGGAAGAACTTTCTTGGAGAGATTTGGAGAGAAATTTAAGTATAGTAACTTTAGTATGGAAGAAGTGTGAAAGAAGTGAAAGTGTGAAGGGGTATTTATAGGAAAATGTGAGAGATAAATTGTGTTGATTAAATAAAGTAAAAATAAAACAAATTGGGCACCTACCTAATGGCTTTTGATGAAGTTATGTGTGGAATATATTGACAGATTACTAAACTCATATGCCAAAAAAAATGGATGTCTAGTTAATACACTGCTGTTTGTTGGATGTAAGAAACAAAAAAAAAAAAAAAAGCAACAAATCATTTTTGTTGTACTATAATGATAGGGAGAACATGAGTTGGTTCATCTCATAATCATGGATTTCTTCGGTGAAAATGGAGCTGCCCTGTATGGATGCTGATTCAACTTCACAATACATGTCTCCTTGGTCACAAGTACTTTCCATGGCCACTTCTAGCTCAAGAATACGTGCTTAAAGCCTTGACTGAAGTACTTCATGAAGGCGTAAACTCAACTCTCTAGGTGGCATTGCATAATTTGGAGCTTGAGGAATGTTATCACTGGTGTCGCTCATATCCTGATCAAAGTTGAATGACGATTCATGCTGCCCATTATGTTTCTCCACTTTGAGATCTACATGGACGACATCAATCTCCACGCCTAAATCCATCTGAAAGTTAGCACCATATCAGATTTCTTCACATGAAGCCCTATGTCTTAAATTATAAAAGGAAACTTAGTTGATTATTGATTTCAAGCCTAAAACATTTGAAACTTTTTGCAGCATTTCCCTTGGGTTCTTAAATCTCCTCAAAATCTACATAGGACCATCAAAGTTTTATAAAAAGTATTGTAATATGCTTGGGGAAATATACTAAATGTTTGAGCATACACATTTTTGGGCCTAAGAAAATACAGTGGTTGTGTATCATAATCACAAGCAAATTTAACACCTAAATGGGTCCACTACCATAGTTGTCAAATCATGAATTTACTATTCACTAGAATATATAAAATCATATAAGTCATACAAAATCGATAAGATCGTAAGCGTGTAAAATCATATATTTAGATTTATAGTTATAGCTAAAGTCTACACCTAAACAATTTTGCATCCATTTTAGCAAAAAAAAAAAAAAAAATTGATATCATAAACTACTGTAATTATATATTTAACTTGTGATTTTGACAACTATGCCCACTATACTTCATGTAAAGATCAGTATGGAAATCATCTAATTTTTGTTGTGCAGAATTCGCAACGAATCAAACTGGCAGGATCATAACAAGCTATCTTCTTTTCTACATGATGATCAAGTTGGCAGGATCATAACAAGTTGTCTTCTTTTCTATATGATGCAAGGCCAAATTTTAATTAGGAACTGAGATTTACATCCACGACATCAGAAATTTTCTTCGAGTTAAATTTCCCAACGATGAATCTTAGCCTCTCCACTTTAGCATCAAGGTCACCCTCTATTTTTGCTCATTTCATCAGGTTTTCCTGCGGCCTGATTGTCCAAATGAGAGTGATTCTGATTTTCACATTCATTGGCTGAAACCTCAGGAGAAGCTACAGGCGTCCTATTAGCTAATTCGTCTTCGTCAGCTATTGGAAATCCAGTTCCTTCCATGTTGATCTCCCTCATAGTCAACGAATTTTTCACGACATCAGAAATTTGCTCAGAGTTAAATTTCCCAACAATGAATCCCAACCTCTCCAGTTCAGCATCAAGCTCAGCCCCTATTTTGCTCATTTCATCAGGTTTTCCTATGGCTTGATTGTCCAACTGAGTGTGATTCTGATTTTCACATTCATTGGCTAAAACCTTAGGAGAAGTTGTAGGCATCCCATTGGTTGATTCGTCTTCGTCAGCTTTCGGAAATCCAATTCCTTCCATGTTGATCTCCCTCACAGTCAACGAATCTTTCATCTCAATCTTGTCCTGTAAATGTTGGACTAAGTTTTCAGCTTGCCTCAATGACTCCTTTAAACTATCCACTTCTCTCTTATTTGAAGCAAATGCAGACATCGTGCCGATTATCCACCCAAGAAAGAAGGCAAACAAAGCATTAGATGGTCCTAAGAACAATAAACTCACAGTTAAAGGTAAGTGATGAGAAGTACTAGAATCAAAATCCGAATCCACAGGAAAGGAGGAAAACCTTGGGAAGGCAATGATCCACCCGCTGCTCTTTCGCTGGTGATGCTCAACCTTGAAGACTTCCTCTGAGCTGCATACTAGTTCTATGTTCTCAAACTTTCAATTGATATTCTTCTTTCCCTCCTATAGATTGTCTGTGAAAATCACTGCTAGCTCTACCTATTAGCTCCCCGCTTATTGACTGCCGATACAAACCACTGCTAGCTTTACTTATTACTCGGGTTCCATTAGTAACCAATAATGGCCTAACTGTAGATTTCACTGATGATGAATATGAACCTTGCGCATCTTTTTCTATCCTAGCAAGTTCATTATATAAGTCATCACTAAGACAACTTTCCAGTGAATTCAATTGCTTTAATTGATAACAATGAGACCTTATTTTAAAATTCTTCCTCGTATCAAATCCATGAAAAGGGCTTCTTTCCCGACCAAGTAAATACTCAACTGACTTATCACCTAACTCACTCTTTTCTTCAACACCTCCTTCAAATTCCAGCACATTTTCGTTACCATAAACTCTGGCATGTATACTCCCAAGAGACAATAAATTAAAGTCTCTTAAATTACCCGAACCCACCGTCTTTTTGACATCACTTATAACACTAGTACCTGGTTTTCCTACATCCCTGCCAGCATTAACAAACACCCCATCATTGGTACCTATATATCTAGGGGCTAGCTTTGATAAAAGGTAAGTTTGATCTTTAATATGGTCGAGAAACTTCCTAGGTTTTGAGTTATAATAATGACTACATAAGGGATCATTGAAAAATGAATCAAAAGAAGTTGATGATGATGATTACTTTTCTTCATTATCTTTCCAAGGCAAGTTATGCCAGTGCTTGGCTATAAATCCAGCACCAGCAACTACTGCAAAAACCCATAAACCTATAGCCCTTCCTTTTCTCCCTTAACAAATGTAAAATTTTGGTTAGATTATGAAATGGAAAAAAAAAAAAAAAACCCAGAAGACAATAATTGGTTGCATTATGAAAGATTCAAACTTTCAGTAAAATTTTGAAGAAATAAGGATTGGGGAGCCACAAAGGTTTGAGATATATTAGGAGATTGTAAGAATGAAACAGTGAATAGACCTGCAAAGACATGAAGTAAGGCAAGACACGACAGACCTGCAACCATTTTATATGTTCCGACCTATGTTTTCCTAATAAATTTAGGAAAATTTATTAAAATTTTCTATTATGAAAATTTCTTAGCATTTTTCATTAATTTTTTATGTGAATATATGTGCAAGTGTTACATATCGGGAAAAAATTATTATTTAATTAAAAAATGCTATTAGGATGGAAAAATTGTCATCTCTTGAAAAAAGAAGTTTAACCAAGAATTAAAAAAAAACTTAATATAACATAAATAAATATAAAATGAGAAAAATAAAAAAATTTAAAAATATTAAAAATTATTTGAATAGAGACAGGTTATTATCTTTGGCAAAAAAAAAAAAAAAAAATTTGCTTATTGTCTATTGATTGCATTTAATGTAGGGTTGATGTTGATTGCATTTAATGTGGAGTTAATGTTACCTCAAATGATGAAGACAGGATTAACATCAAGAAGATAATTTAGAAGATGAAGATATGGAAGATTTTTAGATTATTAAGATAGATTTGATTTAGTCAATATATCTTATTTTATTAGATGAATATTTAAGGAAGAGGGAGTCGTCTAAGCAGCGTAAAGGGAAACAACATTGAATGATTTTATTCCGTCGGATTTGCCTTGGACTAGCATTGAATGATTTAATTGTTTTGTTGATTTATTTCCGTCTAAGCAGCATAAAGGGAAACAACATTGAATGATTTAATTCCGTCGGATTTGCCTTAAAACCAGCATTGAATGATTTAATTGTTTTGTTGATTTATTTTCTTTTTCTTGGGACTATATATATTATATGTAGTATTAGTCAATATTATATTTATTGTTTGCCTTTTAGGATAATATTGTATTTATTATTTACCTTTTTAGGATTTTCATGTAATAGTATAAATAGGCCTTTAGGCTTGTCTTTGTAAACACAACTGATATTTGACATCTTTCATAATGAATTGAGAAGATTTTCTTTGAATTTGCAATTGCTTAGTAATTGTATGATTAATTTCACGTTTTGAAATCAATCGTGGTTATTGACTGCATTTCATGTAGGGTTAATATTGATTGCATTTAATGTAAGGTTAATTAGGTACTGAACTTTCAAAAGTTCGAAAAATTCGAATTTTTTTATCTTATTTTTTCTAATATGGTAAAGTGTCATATTTTCTATCTATGTTTTCATTATAACTAATTTTACTTTATTATAATTAATATTATATTATTTTTTTAACAAATTAAAACTCATATACACGCCTAAGCCCATATGTCCTACTACAACAAGTCCATGGTGCCTTTATCGATTTTTCTTCTTCAATTGTTATTTGCTCTACTATTATCTTATATATAAGTCCATTTTTCACAATTTTTTCCATGTGGGATAAATTAGAAACCCAAAACCCCTGATGGAACTAAACCATGTCTCCATTGATCATCCCCATTCTTCAACCCCTTTTTCTCCCACTTCTAAGCCGTGTCTTCATTGGTTGCTCCATCAATAGCTTAGTTTGATCTAATGTGCAAATGAATTTTGATGGATCAAAACCATCGTGACCTTCAAGTTTTATTTGTTCCTTTAAGTCTTACAAAAAAAAAAAAAAATGAAAATCTAATATGGTGCTCTATTTTTACATAAAGAAACAAAGGATTAATGAGCTCAACATTGTGTGGTTATGGATGGAAGGGAAATGCAAATTTTCTTAAATGAGCTCAAGGATGAGCATGATATTTGCTATAACATACAAACTATAGTGGGCCACTTTTAAAGTTACGTTGATTTTGTATATATAGAAACCATTACACTTATGTATAAAGTTACGCTATATATTATTTGTATGCAAAGATGCATATGTATATACGAACATATATATTAATACACTATTATTCATTGTATATAAAAGATGTATCCGAAGAAGTTTGGATTATTTGCTGAAAAAAAATTTAAGGATACAAAAAGTTAGTTCAAGAATTAAATGCTACTGTAGGCTGACAATTGATAATTCAACCATCACTTGCACGTTCACTAAAATAGCTCCAATTCCGTCTCCTTCTCGACTCCTCCTCCTCCACCATCATTGTTCCATTGCGATGGTTCTAGACTCCTCATTGAAATAGAGATCGTAACGATCGGAGAGCTACCGATACTCAAGAAGCAGGGGAGCTTGATTAAGTTAGTGTTCCACTGTGACAGAGCTCTGGTTACATGCTGTAGATATCCTTATGGTTGTTGGTGCAATCTTACTTGGATATGCTATCTACTTGCTCCATCAAAGATATGGGTTTTCTTTCTTTTCTAGAAGGGTATGTCATAAAACATGTTGTGTTCGATGGGAGGATGATGGAGGTCGTATGAAATTGATGTCCTACATTGGTGAAGTGTTAGGACGAAGTCTTTTATATATTATCAAGCCTAGAAGTAGTGTTGAACAAAATTTGAATTTGTGCAAGGCTTGGGATAAAATTGGGTTTAAGTTGATGAACTTGGGATTGTGATTGCAAGTAATTTTTTTAAAATTTAAAATAATATTAATTATCCCTAAAATAAACTACTAATAATGAAAATATAAATATAAATAAAACATTCCACATTAGAATGGAAATAAGATTAAAAAAAAAGTAAAAACATGCCACATCAGATCATACGCATCATGATGTAATTAGTAGTTTATCCCTAAAAAAACTACTAATAATGAAAATATAAATATAAATAAAACATTCCACATTAGAATGGAAATAAGATTAAAAAAAAAAGTAAAAACATGCCACATCAGATCATACGCATCATGATGTAATTGGTTCGTACGTCTACGTTAACAAAAGAGATAACATCGTTAGCAAAGGTACCAAAAATTATCACAAAAAGTTTGTTTAGGTAGTAATAAGGAAGCTTCTACTATCCCGTCAATGGGACTGTTCCACTATTACTTTAACCGTTAAAATAAATATAGTAAATAAAATATTAACTATTTTAATAATTCGATCACGATTGAATATCGTGTGAGCCGTTAGATGGTGATGGGATTAGTACCATCAAAATTAATGGTGGTACCATAGAATTTTCCATAAAATAAACAATCTCACCTTTAAATAATATGCGACACCCCCCCCCCCCCCCCCCCTTAACCTCTAAAAGAGGATCATTCCAGTTTGACATTATTAATATAATAGCTCAATTGGGATGCTTATGGTTATACGAATGAAAAAAGAATACCATATTTTTTAAAAGTGAGATTATTATTTTGACAGTACTCTATAAGCAAATATGCATGTTTTAAATTATATTTACTTAATGTATTGTTATCAATAATAAATTAATATTATTTATTATGAATAGATAATAAATAATTTTTATTCACATGAAAAATATAATAAATATTTAATTTTTTTTTACTTTACTTTTTATTATATATTTATTTATATCTCATTGATTTTTTTTTAGTTAAGCTCAACTCTTCATGAGTCCTTGTAGGTGTATTTTTACCAATCTCTCTCAAACGGGATATTATTATTATTATTAAAAATTATTATTATTATTATTATTATTATTAATTTCAATGGTATTTTAGTAATTAAATATTAAAATATTATTTTTTTCCTTCTCCGATTACGTGTCATCGTAAATATTTTGCATATTGCATTATGAAATTAAAAAGAAATGAATAATAATTTATATTTTATCATATTGTACTATAATATATACACACACACAACGTGGTATTCTTTTATGTAAAGTATGTTAAATATATTATTATTATTATTATTATTATTATTATTATTATTATTATTATTATTATTATTATGTACATCATTTGTCATTTGATATATATCATGAAAAAACCTCAGGTAATTAAACTAAAACGTATAAATTTTAATCCATAGAGTTCGATTCTATCGAGTGTGGGGTAAGGCTAGTGGTAGTTGTGTGAAAACGGAGTTTTGATTACAAAACGAGAATTTTAGTTAAATATATGACATATCAACCTTGGAAAATTCATCAATGACATTATAGCCTAGTAACATCTTCCTAATCTCACAAGTGACAGATCTCAGGTTTGAATCTTTCATCCCTGTTGCAATGATAGAAAAAACAGAAAAAAAAAATTTTGAAAAATTCTTTCATTATAATTTTAAGGAGACGAACACATGAATTATTTATCAATTAAAATTCGTGTTTAATTATTACACCATTAAAATATATTAAATATATTAATTAATATATTTATTTTAATATCAACATAGATGAAGTTAGAAAATATAAAAAGTTTCAAAATGATAAAAAATTTTGAATCTCCAAATTTTTAACATTCCACTTATATGTCGAAAACATGCATGTCTGGTTATTACACTGCTATTTGTTGGATGTAAGAAACAGAAAAAAAAAAAAAAAAAAAAAAAAACAAAAATCCTTTTTATTGTACTATAATGTTAGGGAGAGAAATTCTTGTATTTTATTTTTGTACATTCAAAATTGAACAACAGAAGGAACGTTGTTCTTGCAAGCTTACAAGTTCCTACCACATTGACACTATACAGTTAAACAAGAAATTTGAAAATCGAAGAAGCCACCTTCTGAATGATTTCACTGTATGTGTTTCTCTACCTATCCTCATCAATGGAGCTCAAGAATCTTTGAGCTTCCATGATCGCAGAAGAACCTTACTTGGCTTTCTCTACAATTTGCTTTATCAATGCCCTCCTCATTTCATGATCTTCTTCATCATCACTCATGGTGTTTGAGCCCCATCTCCTTGATGTCCACTCTTTGTGAAGTCCCAAATTTTCATGATTAAAATTGCTTGGAATTCTCTCCCCACCAATATCATGTTCCATATTTACCATATCCATGTTTGCTCGCCTTGGAAATTCTTCAGGTGGACCCTATCAATAGTGTATTTTTATTTTTTAGTTTTCACAGTAAGATACAATAGACCAATGTGATGAAACAAAACATGAATGCTAGAGAGATCAGTGCGGTGTTTATTTGAATTAGGTTAAATTAGATTAGATGCTCTTGATTTATTGTTAAGGTTTGATTAGATGCTCTTGATATATAAAAGACTACAGATGCCTCTACTTCTGGTTCACAGACCAGGAATCTACTGCCCAGTCAGTAGTATGCAAAAGATAGAAAAAAGAGGCTATTGAAGATGGATTTTCTAAACACCCAGTACTTGGATTGGAGTTTACTGGATGAATATGGGTTGACTGATAGGGTTAGAAACATGATGCAAGATCCAGCTTGGATTAGATTATTTGATTTCAGGGAGCCAGCATATAAGAACTTGACTATTGAGTTCTTATCTACATTGAAGAGTATACCTGACAGAGCTAAATCTACATTTCAGTTTCAGGTATTGGGTGAGATTAGGGAGGTAAAGTAGAAAAAGATGGGCAAACTCCTGGGATTATATGATGAGGAGGAGGAAAACTTGAATTTTCCTAACAATTGGCCTGAAGGAGAAGATCAGATGACTCAGGAGGCTTATTGGTATAAGTTGATTCCTCCTGAGAGAGCAAATGAGCCATTTGTTCCCTCAAAATCATTGGCCACTTCATTTAGTGCTATTGAACACAAGCTGCTCCGCCACATTCTTGCACATACACAGCAAGGTGACTACATTTGACATGTTCTATCTCTATAGCCTTATTAGAGGTTATAGAATTGATTTGGGGGTGGAGATAGCCAACTTTATCTATAGGCAGGCTGATGATACCAGGACTAGACTCCTGTTCTGTGGTAGCTATATCACCAAATTGCTGAAGGGAATGGGCATTTTTGAAGCTCCTCAGGGATATGAGATATTTGAAAGCAAGAAGATCTCATCAACACCATTTAGAGGCTGGGGATTACTTAAAAACCCTAAAGGAGTTCAGCCACCAGTTTTAGAGGAGCTTGAATTCCAGGATATCTTTTCTGGTGATGTGCCTACAGATATCCCATCCTCCTCTGTTCCTCCTCCTACAGCTACTGCTTCAGCTTATGACATGGACCAGCTTAGGCTGGATATACAGGATTTGAGGAAGCATAATCAAGAGCTCAGAGATAGACAAGAAAAGGAGAGGAAGAAGAACAAGAAGTTTAGGAGGACTATCTTTGAAGACTGATGTTTGCTGCTTGAATCCAGAAACAAGGGCTGAGATGACTTATGAGACTTCTACTGAGTCTAGGCATAGCTCAGAGCACATTGCTAGACTTAGCTCAAAGCATACTCACATAGCCAGCCTAGGAGATACTCCTAGACTTAGTCCGGAGCACACCAGTAGAGCTAGTCCAAGGCCAGAGAGCTAGAGATCCTACTAGCTCTCATTTGTTCTTTATTTCTTTTTATTTTTCATATTGGCCTGTATATATATTGAGCACTAAGTCCCTATGGGTAGACTCACTTTGATATGTGCTGCTTAGTTAGCTTTTATTGTTGCTTTTATTTTTTCTTTTTGTTTTTCTTTTGTAGAGATTACAGGGCTGAACAAAACAATCTCTCTGCTCTAAATTTTGCTGCTCTGATTCAAAAAGGAAAATACAAAGGTTTCTGTTTCTTTTCTCTTTTGTTCTATAATTTTGAAATAGTGAGGACGCTGTTTAGTTGAAGCGTGGGGGAGGAGATACATTGAATTGAATTGATGGATTGAATAGAAGTTGTATGATCTGCTAGCTATTTGGATTGTGGATTATTTGACAGAATTTAATCTAAGTAAACAACCACCTTGTATTTTTTGTTTGAAATCAAATTTTGGGGAAATTCTGCCAAATTTTTTTTCAAAAATCTCTTGAAAATTGAAGATAGTACAAAGTAAAGATTGAAAGCAATGAAATTAGCTTGTTTAAGTATTTTACTCACTCGCTGTTGTGATTGGTTTACTAAGTTGAAATTGAGTTGTAAAATCCTTAAGGAACAAGTTTACTTTATTTTTAACTTTGGAATTGGAAATTTAAGAGCTAGCCAAATCCTTTTGTGAAAAATAAATAGATTTACTTCTAGAAAATTTTAGTTTCTATATACTCTTTGAATTATAACATTTAGTGAAAGAGGTAGAAGAAACTTTTAAAGTTAGTATTCCTTTATAAAAATAAGTCTTTAATTTGTTATTGCATTCAAAAAGAAAGAAAGAAGCATAGCCACTACTCCTCTAACTTAAAAATTTTAGTTATGAGTATCTGAACTTGAATATTAAGTGAGGAAGAGTTCTTAGGGGTATTTTGATACCTGGTCACTTAGGTGATGAGCCTGGGATGTGCCAACTCAATGCACTCACTATAACGACAAGAGAAGAAAGGCAAAAGTTCAAATTATGAACTTTGAAAAGCAAAAAGATGGAAGCAAAAACCTCCCAAAAGAAAATGAACTTTGAAAAGCAAAAAGATGGAAGCAAAAACCTCCCAAAAGAAAATAAGTGCTTGAAAAGGAAAAGAAAAATGAATGCAAATATGCAAATAAAAGGAGACTTGTAATAAAGAAGGAGAAAATCTAAGGAAAAAGTAGATACAACATACTTTCATTTGGTGTTACTAAGAATATATATATAAGCTAAAAGTCCAATGAATTTTAAATGATTATTTTTCCTTAGTGGATTGTGTATTTGTTTTTTGAATAGAATGTTCTTTGGTTAAAGATTGAGATTAAAACTTCTTTTGTTTGGATTAACTCCTCAATTTTGATTATAGTACTCTAATTACAAGAAACTGGTATGGTTAGAGCAATAGATACAAGAAAAGCAAGTTAAAGAAATTATGCTTAAATTAGCAAAATTGTACTATCTATGAGAGATTTTAATAATTTTGTTCTTCATTATTTTGCTTGAGGACAAGCAAAAGTTCAAGTGTAGGGGAATTAATAAGATCATATTATGTACAACTTTTTGATGTTCAAATAGCTAGAATGGGTGCTTGTTTTGGTTAAAATTCATGTTTCAGGTCTAATTTGGACAAAGGAATCAAAACAATAAACTTTGGAATGAAAATAGGAAAAACTCAGGGGCTACACTGGCTTTTCTGAAGCCAAAGCAACCGGCGTACGGCCAACCTTCATCTCCAACAGAATGGAAATCCTTAAGGCTGCCTCTACACCGCTGGCCTTGAGGCGATGTAGACTGAGGAGGATAAACACACTGGCTCAACACTGCCAGTGTAGAAGGAAGGAGAAGCCAGCTTCTACAATATTTCATTCAATGCCGGCTTTCTAAGAATTAAAGCCGCCGGCGTTGAGATGGCTTACAAGATCAAATGTTTGCACTACTCAAAGCCATTGCATACACTGCCAGTCTTACAAGACTTTGACTCAATTGAACATACGTCGCCTAAAAGCCACCGGCGTGGAAGGTGAATAGGCCAGTGTACACTGAAGGCTGACAGCTCAAAGTTCAAAGGTTACCAGTGCAGAAGGAGTTACAACATACGCCAGACTCTAAGTCGCCGGCGTTGAGGCAGTGTAGATCGAAGATCAAAAGGCACAAGTAGATATCACATGCTCAGTGACAAATGAAAAGACAAAGTTTGATGAATTGTCTAAGCCGGCATCAAAGTCGCCGGCTTTGGGACGGCTTTCCTTATAAATAGGCCCAACCTTTCATTTTTCATTATCTAAGCCGACTAGATCCATATCAAAGCGTCTAGCATAAGAGCGGCCTACACTTGTAACCGAAGATGAAAGCTGCCAGTACACTGCCTGTGTAAGGAAGAAAAAGACTTTACGCCGCCTGTAAGCCGCTGGCGTAGGAAATGTAACTGCCGGTGTACAAGTTGAAACTGAAAATTTTCATTAATGCTTCTCACTCCTCTAGTTCAACAAGCAGAAGAAAAAAAGAAAATACTTTAGTATACAAATATTTTTAGCATTCCAGAGATTTGTGAGAGATTTGAGCTTTCAAGAAGTTGTAATTGAAGATTGCGATATTTGAATTGGTGATATCTAATCTCTTTTCTTATGCAATTCATTTATCTGAATCCTTTGTTCATAATGTTATCAATTGCATACTTTTATTTGATTATTGAATCATCATTCATGAGTAGCTAAACCTTTCTTTATGGGAAGTGATGAAATCCTAATCTTGCTAAAATGATTTTTGAATTTATATTATAGGATTGTTAAAATTATGGAATATTTGTATTGAATCCTATTTATCTATTTTATTTCTGTTTGAAATTGAATTGATAAGAATTCTGCAAAAGAATTAGGTTTCATAGGAATTCATGAATTTAGATCAAACAACAATTGTGGAAGCAACAGAGTTTAATATAATTTAGAAATTGTTCCATGTAATTCATGCAAATTTTATTTTAATTTCTCACTAAGGAGTTAGGAGAAGTTAATTTAGGATATTAGACAATTATAGAATCGAGAGGTTTATAATTGTAAATTAGATTCCATTGATAATTTATATAGCGGAAGCTAATGGATTATTTTATGGTTTACTAAAACTTGATAGTTTTAGGTCTTGACAATTTCTGACAAATATCCACAATTCTAATTATTCATATAATAAACTTCAGCATGATTAGTAAAGATTAAGGTGGATTCTGTTCCTTCCCATATTTATCTTATATACTTTCTCACAATCTCATTGCATTCATTATTAGATATTAGATAGAATTAGTTAATTAGTTTAAAGTAATACATTTTGATTGCCTAAATATTAGTAAAAGCTAATATAGATCTAGTAATTAATTTAGTCCTCGTGGGAACGATATTCGACTCACTTTTATATTACTTGATCAAGATCCAGTATACTTACTGATAGTATCCGAACTTATTTTTTTTATATACAATTTACTCAGATCACTATTCATAGTACTTTTCTACTATTCATTACTATTCATCTATCTCTTTTTTTTTACTACCTATTCTTACACCTACATACCTATTTTTTACAATTTTCTTTTCCCATAAAAATTCTACACCACATATTATCAAACTTCTCTTACACTTTTCTTTTAAAATTAATTTTTATCAAATTTCTCTCTCCCTCTATGCCATTGTCGTCCACCCCTCTCTCTCCTCCCTTTCTAATTATTTTATTTTTCAATTAATTTAATTACGTCTAATTTTTCACTCCAAAATTCTATAAATACTCCCTTTCCTTCATTCTTTCACACAATTCATTTCACTATCAAAACTCTCCCAAAATCTCTCCACAAATCCTCTCTCCAATATTTCTCTTTACCAAAACTTTCTTAAACCAATTCTTCACAAAAATCCTTCCTTATACACAAACTATCTACCACATATCACTACTCACATAATACCCCATTTATCTACCATCAACATACCATATAAACACTTTAGCTAAACTTCTTCTAACTATTTATTTACCCATGTCATGTAACTTAACATGACTATGGTGTTGTTTTGAAACTCATATGAGTAGTAAAAGCAACAACATGTTCATGTTTTGTTCTTGCACATGAACTTCCTATTTTATTATGTTGTTATGTTGATTTTATTATTCATATCTAACTAAATATATTTATGTATTTATATATAATCTTTAGAGCATATAAGCTCACTTGTTATTTATTTAATTTCATGCTTTCCAATTAATTTATTTCATGCTATTTCTTCAAGACTAGTCTTTCTAGTCTTAGACTTATCCAATTCAAGTCAAAATAACCTTTTTTTATTTTCTTTATTCTCTTGAGACTAGTCTATTCTTAGTCTCGTGATGTTTTAATGAAGCTAAGGCTCCCAATACTTGACTGGGATACCTTGATAAAGCTAAGGTTCCCAATACTTGATATTTTTATTGTTTTGCTTATTATTATTTGTTTCTA
Organism: Combretum micranthum; assembly: GCA_024138025.1. Taxonomy (NCBI): domain Eukaryota; kingdom Viridiplantae; phylum Streptophyta; class Magnoliopsida; order Myrtales; family Combretaceae; genus Combretum; species Combretum micranthum. Next base: position 125,686 of record JAMXBD010002210.1, on the reverse strand, counting down.
GTATTTTCTCATGTTCTTATTATTTATATGCTCATAATACTTGCATCTACATAATGATATTGTCTCAACTAATTTTAGAATTTTACTTTATTAAAGGAACTTAAAACTAAATTTTCTATTATGTGACTTGTCACAAAATAATGGAGTTATTATCAACAATATAGAAATAGAGTAATACAAGTTTTCTCAAAGTTTTCTTAAATAACAAAGATAGCTTTACCAAGAAAACATAGAAAATAAATACTTTTTTGCATATTATGGTAATCTAAGTTTTAGTAAAATAATTTGTTAGTTTTCAAATTCTCACAAAAAGCTTAAAGATTAAACTCTTTTCAACTCCATGACAAAACCAAGAAAAAAATTAGTTTTCAAAGTTAAGATAAAATCAACTCATAAAGTTATAAACCCACTTACGAAAATAATAATTTTCAAGTTTCTAAAGAAGAAACTTATTTTCAAAGAATATAAATAAGATAAGATTAAAAACAAATGATTTTATTAAGAAAGAGGATTCTTTTGAAAGGAAATAAAAGAACAAGTTTTAGAAAAAAAAACTTATATTTTAAATAATAAATATAAGAAGACAAGACTCATTTTCTAAAACCATTCTAAATACAATTTTATAAAAAAGTTTTCAACAACTTAATACACTTTTGATAAATTTGATCTTTTATCACTAGAAGTAAAATTTATGAAAGACTAGAGTTAAAGGAAAATTTACTTTTTTTGGAAAAAGAATGAAGAAAATAAAATAAGAATATACTCATTTATAATAACCTATGAAAATATAAAGTTTCTTCAAAATACTTGAAAAGAAATTGTCAAAGTTAAAGTTTTAACAACTCAAAATGAATTGTTTTATGAAACAAATTGTTGAGACACTACCATTAGAATTTTTGCATTTAAAGTGAGCTTAGCTATATACTCAAAGGATTTATCAATTATATATATATATATTTTTTTTTACTAAAGGATTTTTTAATGAAGTTGAGTTAGAAAATGGTTTTGCAAAAATCTAGAAATATTCGTTTCAAATTTGTACCCAACAATTTGGAACCCAAATGACCTTATATGACAAAGATAACCTTAGAAATGGATAGAGCTTTTCGAATAGATAGAAAAATATATTATATGCGTAATTTTGAGTTAAAATAAGCAAGTTATGGCCATTTTAAATTGGAATTTTATTCTATACGAATTTGACGAACATAGTGAAATAGAATTAAAAAGTTTAAGTGGAATTTCTACGAAATACTCATCCTGGGTATTTCTTTTGTCTAGGTGACAAAGATACGAGATTACCCTTCCTGAGGATTACTACGACTAAGAAGATCGCGAAATGGACGAGTGAGTTATTCCTCTTAATTTCGTTACCTTTCTTGTGCTTGTAAATTAGTCATATTAGTATAAAAAAAAAAGCTGAAAATAGATATATATGGGGAATTCGGGGATATGTATATATATGTGATTCTATGTTTATGCGTGAAATGAAAATTAAGAATATCGTAACTTCAAATTGTCTGTTTAAGTGTTTTTGTTTACTTACTTGTATAACTACTTATTATTTGTTAAATTGATTGATCGCCCCTTAATAAACCTTAATAAGGTTTGGCTTAAGAAAAATAAAATACTCACGCATAGTATCTATCGAGCCACATCTCCTTCGGAAGGCTGCTACTCCTACGCGTAGGATTGGATTGGCTGTTATCGTGTTGTGACCTGAGTTATGTTCCTTCCTAGAAAATCCAAATCGCCCGGGGGAATGTGACTCTAGGTTCGGAGCAAAGCCAACCGAACGCTTTGGGTGGAGACCTGGGGACTAGCAGTAGAAGATCAAGGATCTTCATCACCGATTCCCTAACCTTCGATACGGAGGAGTAAATCCGTTTTATATATGGTTTCCGGATAACTATATATATTTGCGTAATCACGTGATTGTTGCATTGTATGCATAGCATATGTGTGAAAATTTAAATGAACTTGTTTGAAAACATGGTGCGAATGAAAAAGGAATATCTCACTAAGCTAGTTATAACTTATATCCCTATTGTAAGCCCCGAAAATTTTCAGAAAATAGTTTCAAGATGAACTTCGAAAATAAACCCTAAAAATTACTCCAAATTAAAACCAAACTTCGACTAGTCCTAAATCACAAACGAATCTAGAAATTTCTTAATTGAGAAAATGAGATTCCTTAAAAATAAAATAAGAACTCAACGGTCTTCAAATTCAAAACCACTATGTACGACAAATTCCATATTTAACTTTGAATTGTAAAATCAGGTAATATAGAATTCAAAAACAAATTACTAAAAAGGTAAATAACGATAAACCTTCGAAAATAAAACTCAATTCCATAATTCCGAAAATGTTGAGAGATATTAAATACTTACAAAAATAAATTTCTCAAATCAAATATGTTGTATAAACATAAAACATCAAGTTTACAAATTGGTAAAGATCTAAACCAGAAAATCACTCAAAAACCCTAAGTGGAATACAATAGTTTAAGTCTGGTAATCTCGCGCCCTTAACCCTAGAGGTCGAGGTGTAGTTTAAGTGTGTAGAATAGCTCGTAGTAATATAAGTTTGCTTAAAAATATATTGGTAAATTTTTGACCTATTTCGAACCCGTTATGATACAAACTTTGAAAAGCGTGTTCCGGGGCTCGAGATATCAAAAATATACCATTAGTACCGTTAGACTCGTATTTTCATAAGGATTTCTAAAATATCAATTTTATAATTTTTTGATAACTAGAAATATCTGATTTTGCGATTATATTCGTATTTCATTACTACCGGTGATTAACTAGTCTTTTACACTATTTACTTCTATTTTATTACACAATTTATTATTCTTATAAAGCCTTATATTTTTAGATAAATATTTTATATAGCATAGAAATTTTTTTTCTAAAATTTAGTTTTTTCGAGCTTTTACGGGATCATATTCTATTTAAGACCGATACTAAAAATAAAATAAATTAATTTAATAATTTGAAAATATTTGAAAAATATTTTTATTTTCATAAAATAATTTTTTATAATTTTTCGGGTTATAAAAATATCATTTATAGCCTATATTCGCGTATTTTGATTATACCGGTAATACATTTATTGAAATACTAAAATAATTCAATTAATTATTTAATTTTATTTATGAAAATTCTGCCACTCCTTTAAAAATATTTTTCTTAATTTTATTTTATATATTTTCCTAATAAAAAGTACTTTTTCAACCCATACTTCAAGTACACTTTATTTGTCACTTCTACACATTATTCAAGTTTTCTTTCACTCATTCTACACACTATTTTCAATGCATGGTAGCTGATCATACTCTCCAAAACAACCACTTTTCTTTTATTTTTAATGATTTATTTAATGAATTAAAGTCCCATTTAGTTAGCACATTAAATGACACAAGTTACACTTTCAAAATTTAAGTTACAAGACAACTAAACCTCTCTCTCTTTCCCTCTTGTAATTCATGTGCAGCCCCCTTGCATTGCTGCCCTTGTTTTATTTTTTTTTCTTTCAATTAATACACTCCTCTCTCTCTCCATTCAATGCCTCTCATTTACACTCTTTCCTTTTTGAAACCCTACTCCATTTACTCTCTCTTTTCTTCTATTTTTCCTCTCTTTCTTTCTTCTTTTGTTCTTGTTCTTGCAAGAACACAAGCTGCCCCATCTAAAAAAATTACTTCCACACTCCATTCTTAAAGATTCCTTAAGTAAAGTTTCTTCTTAAGCTTCCATAGATGATATAGGTAAGGTATAGTGAGAGTTTCATGCATCAAATGACCTTCCATAAGCTTAAAAGCTAAGGATGATGATGCCAAAATGAAACACTCCTCTTCTCCATGATTATTTTCTTGCTAAAAGTAGTTATATTTGTAGATCTAACTTTTTTTGTAGCTTTGATTTTGTTTATGCTTTAGATCTTGTCATATGAGATTATTATTTTTTTATTGCTAAGGATTTATGCATATTTCACCATTCACATAACTATTTTAGTGTTCATGCATTTATAACTAGTATAGTAAACTAGATCTAGTTGTTTTAGGCTCATAAATGCATTGACCTTTGATTTATTTTCTTAAATAAACTTGTAATAGCTTGATGATAGTAGAAAAGTTTTGGAAAGCTCAAGATCTATTTTAGTTTTAAAAAAATCATTTTTGAAAATTCGGATAAAAAGGGAACTATATTTAGAAAAACTATTTTTCAACTTCAAAATGTGTATTTTCATTCAAAATGAAGGGTTTAAGGAATAGATATCATAAATGAATGATTTTGAGGAGTAAAGTTTAGATCTATGGGTTTATAGTTTACTACCATGCATTTCTTTTATATTCATGTTCATATTATGTGTAGATCTTAGATTTGAACTTGAATAAAATAGTAAAATTCGTATCTTGACAAAATCTATATTTAAAAACCACTTTCCAAGTCTCAAAATGAAAGTTTTAGTTGAGAAAATGAAGGTTTAGTAGATGTATATCATCAAGACTTCTTTTTATAAGAATCAAAGGTGATTTTCAAAAGTTATTTCTAAAATAAAAATCTTATTTTCGGATTTAGGCCAAGGCCTAGTTTAAAAATATGTTTTCCAACTAAAAAATGAAGATCTTATTCAAGAAATGGAAGGCTCTTAAGATAGGATATGTAAATGATGATTTTTCATAAGTTTAGATGGATTTTATCAAAAGATATGTCCAAAAATAAAATTAGTAAATTCGGATCTCAACCAAGACCAATTTTGAAAACCCATTTTTCAACACAAAAATGAAAGTTTTTTTAGAAAATGGAAGGCTTATGGAATAGATATCAATAAGAGATGTTTTTGATAAGTAAATAGTAGATCTACTAGTAGAGATTCTCAAAAATAGGAAGAGATTACAAAATATGAAATTTGAGTTTTATCCAAATTTTGTAAATTCGGATGGTTTCAAAACCATGCCTTAAAAACCCATTTATCCACTCCAAAACTTATGTTTTATATGAAAAATGAGGAGTTTAGGTCATAGGTATCATCAAGTAATGATTTTGATAAATTAAGATTGGATTTGCTAAGAAAAATATGTAGAACAAGGAGTAGAAATGAAGTAGGAAAAATTTGAGTTGCTAGTCAACTTAGGAAATTCATAATTTTGGAGTGAGGTCATGAAAACACTTACTTTCCAAACTCAAAATGAAAGTTTTACTAAAGAAATGAAGTCCTTAGTGGCTAGGCATGGTTGAGCCTTAATTTTCTAAGTATCAAATGATTTTTACATAATAGAATCACCACAAAAACAAGTTTTGCAAAATTCGGATTTTGGTATGAACCAATTTAAAAACATGCTTACAAAGTGTAAAATGAGTTTTTATTTAAAAAAAAAGGCCTTAGGGAATATACATAATGAATACTTAATTTTAACAAGAATAAATAGATTTTATTAAGGAATTTTTCTAAAAACAAGTAGGGATTATAAAAAATACAAAACTAGCATTTCTAAGTTAATTTTTCATAAAATCTTATAAAAAAAAAGTTTTCTAAAAATTCCTTTTGTTCAATACCATCAAGAACATGTATATATATATATATATCTCATGACATATCATTTATGGTAGTAACTTGATCATATTGCATGTATACTTGCTTTGGATAGTAGAAACATTACAAACATTCACAAAACTACTTTTCGGAATTGAATTTCGCTACTGATCAGAACTGATCGGACCTTTTTGAAGCTTCAAAGTTTTCAAAACTTAAATATAATATTAAAATTAGATATATCTTTCGAAGTAGATAGAAATCGATATATAATTTGCCAAATTCCGAGTTAAAACGACCAAGTTATGGCCGTTTTAAGTTGGAATTCCCGCTTAGGACAAGAATTACGAATTTGGTAGTTTGTATGAGATAGTTTGGATTAGTTAAGTGATGAAATAATTATTAGGGTATTTCTTCCTTTTTAGGTGACCTCGAAATCAACGATTTCCTACCACCGGATTACTTTTACTAAGAGACCGATGATCCAATGGCTGAGTGAGTTTTCCTCTTATTTTGTTACCTTGCTTGTGCTTATAGCTAGTTGCATTAGAATTAGGAAAAGATAAAATTGAAATGAATTGTGATATAATCTTAGTTGAACAAATGATAAGTATATCGAGGTGGGACTTATTGTAAGATCATTTTATGAGTTAGCATAGACTTGAATTGTTTGAAATTCTCTATGATCGCTCTTAACCTACATAATTAACATGCCACGATTATATGAATAAACTGTACATGCATATCACATATTGAGTCACATTGCATAGGCTAATATACCTTTGGTGGGACAAAAGTATATTAGTGGATGGCGAGTAGGCCAATGTTAACATTAAGGATGCGAAATCTCTTAAGTTAACGGTAGTGGTGTAGGCACTTGAATCAACTACATAAAACAACAAGAGAAAGAGATTGGGATTGTGGTTGCATGACTTATAGACCACCCACTCAAGATTGGAATTATGGTTGCATGTCTTATGGACCATCCTAATCCCGAATGGAGGGCGTAAATCTATTCACATATGGCTACCGGAAAGTCATATGCTTGTCTGCTCATGTGTTTGTTCATGCATAGCATATGGATGAATTATAACTTGCTTGTTATGGTACGAAATTAAGGGAACTCTCACTAAGCTAGTGTAGCTTATACCCCAATAGATTTTTGAATAAACAGGTTGACGGGAGAATGTTACTTGAGGACCGAGATGGTTGAAGCCGAATATAACTTCGGGATTTCGGCAGGAAGCAAGAATGCTTGAAGATATTAGCTGGGTGTTATGAATTGTCTTGTAATAGTTTGTGTAGTGAAATTTGTGGATGAATTGTATATAAAGTTTAGTGAATTGTATTTCCTTTACATTGTTACTCAAATTGTACCAATATAAAATGTATCACTCCGATATGTCTCCTCTATGTGTTAAACGCCTTATACATAGTATGGAAGCCTTCGCATAACTGAGGAGGTCATTTATAGGCTTTAACATTGTGTACAACGGACTACCACGTTTAGAATACCCTTCCGAGCGTGACACCTATAGATTTTGATGAAACAAGTATACTTGTGGCTTAAATTGATGAAACAGGTATATCTCACTAAACTCCGGCAATCCCGCGTTCTCAAACCCTAGAAAACTAAATTAAGTTAATGGCTTATAATAGTTCGTAATAATATATGGTAATATAAAAATATCATATTTGCGAATTTCGAGTGTCATTTGGACTCAAACTGGATCTATTCTCGAAAATCGTGTCCCAGAGCTCGAAATAATAAAAATATTCCAATAACACCAAAAGACTCGTAATTAAACAAGGATTTCAAAAATATCAGTTTTACAATTCTCGATAACTAAAAATAACAGATATAGCTCGATTACGCGTATTTTTATTACTATCAATATTTTATATATCTACTATACTATTCATAGTACTATTTCTACTATTCATTGCTATTTCACTATCTCTACTTTTTCTTATACCTATTTCTTACTACCTCCATACCTATTTTCTTATACTTTTACATTTCCAATACATCTTATATCAAATCATATCTTACATATTAATTATTTTCTTACAAAAGACAAACAAAATCAACTCACTCCCTCTTCTTTCTCTCTTATGGCCAGCGCAATTCCTCCTTCTTTCCCCTCTCATTTATTTTCTTTTTCAATTATTTTATTACATCTAAATTTCCACTCTAAAATTCTATAATTACCCCATTCCTCCTTTATTCTTTCACACACTCATTTTACATAACAAAACTCTATCAAAATTCCCTCTCAAAATCTCTCTCCAAAAAATCTCTCTCAAAATACCCTCTACCATTCCCTACAACATTCAAGAAGAAAAATAACAAACAACTTAGTGTAATCCTACTTATATTCTTTATCATATTCATACAACTTAGCATGAGCTTAGTGTATGTTTCTTAGACTCATATGGGTTAAAGAAGCAACAATATGTTCATTTTTTATTTTTGTTCATGTTCTTATTTTACATTATATTATTATGTTGTTGTTATTATTGTTATTATTATTTTTGCTCTAATCTAACTTATATAGTATTATGTATACTATGTATATATATTTATTTACAGCATATAAGCTCATTTGTTATTTATTTATTTTCATGTGTTGCAATTTATTTATTTACTTGTTTTATGCAATTTATTAAGATTAGTCTTTCTAGTCTCAAACTTGTCCATATCAAGTCAAAACAATTTTCTTTCTTTTCTTTTCTTTTCTTTTGGGACTAGTCTATTCTAAGTCTCGGGTTGCCTTGATGAAGCTAAGGCTCCCAATACATGATCGGGATACCTTGATGAAGCTAAGGTTTCCAATGCTTGACTATTTTATTATGTTTATTTATATACAAGTATTTCTTTCTATTTATGTATTATCTTTACTTTTACACTACTACATATTCATGCATGATTAAGAATGTTATTGTCTTAAATAAAAATAAAAATGAGTTCTTTCTTAAATAAATAAAAGTAAACTAGAATTCTTAACAAAAGGAATTTTTCAACAAAAAGATCTAAGTTTTGTTTTTTAATAAACTCTTTTCAATGGATAAGCTAACCATAAATTCTAGAAGAATTAGTAATATAGATTTCTTCAAAATAATAAAAGGAACTCATTTTTTTCATAAATCGAAACTTTATACTCCATAAAGATAGAATTTTTAGCCTTGAACTGAAGGACTTTAACTCAACTATATCTTTTAATAGGTTCATTATAGACTTTGAAAATCATATACTAAGAAAGTTTCTTCAAAACTTAAATTTTACATTGTTATTATCTTTTCAAAATTTAAAATGAAATTTTTGCTAAGTTCTAATGTTAACAATTCTTTATTAAGAAAGCTTTTCTTATAAACTTGACCAAAGGAATTATTCTATCACTTGACAAATAGTAAGAATAAAATAAGTTTTTCAAACCAAGATAAAATCAACTCACTATTTTAGAAACCAACTTAGAAAAATAAAATTTGCCAAGAAAGTAATGTTTTAAAGGTAAACTTATTTCCTAAAGAAGAGAAAGAATATAAAAATAAAGAGGAAAACATACATTTAACACAACTTCAAATAATTGACCACATCAAAAACTTATAGTATATTTTGAAAAGCTTATTTTTAATCACTAGAAATAAAGTTAGTAGATAACTTAAAGAACCAAATTTTTGAAAATGAATTTACTTTTGAAAAGTGAGAAAATGAAATTATAATAGAAAAATATTTACTCATAACAACTCAAATATATTTTAGTTTTCTTTCTAATAATTCAAAAAGGAGAAATTTTCAAAAGTTTTATCTTTTAAAACCCTTAAAGACAAATTTTTTATGAAATATCAATATTGAGAACACTACAAAAATGCATACAATATAAGTATAAATATATATTCAAAGGATTTTTCAACTATATATATATATCCATATATTTTGCTTAAGGATTTTTTAGTAAAGTGAAGTTTGGAAAAATCATATTTTGAACTATAAATTCGTAACTATTCTATACCAAAGTATTTTCAAACCCAAATAGCTTTTTATGACAAAAATAACCTTAGAAATGGATAGATCTTTTCGAGTAGTAGAAAATGGTATATTATTTGCGCAATTCTGAGTTAAAATGACCAAGTTATGGCCATTTTAAGTTAGAATTACCTTCTATACGGATTTTAACGATCTTATAACATAGTTTTTGATAAGTACCATAGAATCAATAAGAAATACTCATTATAGGTATTCTTCTTGATTAAGTGATCCCGAGGAGGAGTATTCATACCCAGAGGATTATTTTGATTAGTAGATTTACCAATCAACTCATCCGTAAGAAAGATAGATCCTCATAGTCAAGTTAGTTTAATTCCTATTTTTTTCGTACTTGGTTGTGCTTATAGCTAGAGGCACTAGAAGTAGGAAAAGATGAAAATGAATTATGTATACTAATATTGGTTGAAAGAATGCTAAGGATACCGAGGTATGAATCGTTGTTAATTAACTTATGTTTTACTATTATTCTATTACAGTGTGTGCAAATTTTATGATCACCTTTAAATTACTCTAATCTTATACTATGAGTTATATTAATGGATTCATACATACCACGTAGTTAGTTTCATTGCATGAGTTGCTATACTCGATGGGACAAGAGTATAGTAGTCAGGTTTGCAGTAGCCATCAATCTGTGAGATTGGCGATTAGGAGCCTAAAAGAACTATTTTAAGATGGGCAAGTAGGCGCCTGAAATAAACTACATGAGTTGGATTTTAAAGATGGGTTTCAAAGAGCCTGAAACACCTAACCCTGAATGGAGGGATAAATCCATTCAAATATATGATTTTCCGGTAGATCATATGTATTGCTTGATCACTTGCTTGATGCATTCATATGCTTGATTAATAACTTGTTTGAAACTATTTATACAAGTACTTTGATTCGGGAATATTCTCAATAAGCTAGTTATGCTTATACTCCGATAGACCTTTGTTGTAACATGACTATATCTTTTATGCCCGAAAATTTCATATACTCGAGTAGGATGATGTTTTAGAAAAGCTTCTGGAAATCTTTTGAAGATCTTAGGTTAAATATCATTTAATGTCTTTTGGTGTTAGTATTATTTTGTTGTGAGAAAGATTAAGTTGATATTATGATTGTTTGGAGAATTATAAGGGAAAACCCCTAAGATGATGTAAGGATTATATTCTCTTAATGATAAATTGGATGATTATTTAGATTCTTGTATGCTGTATTTACTATCTCGAACTATACATTCCACCAGTGTCACCTATTGTTGTGATAGATGTCTTACATATGGTGTTAAAAACTTTCGTATGTGGTGGACTGCCTTGTTTAGGGTACCCTTTGAAGCGTGACAAGGGTGGTTTACGATTAGACTCAAGATGATGGTTTCACAAGGTTTCATAGATTGCAACTTCCCCGTATCATTTAGTTCGTTCTACGAAACCAAAACTTAACTTAACTTAATTTTTTCCTCATAAAGACCTTAAGTGCTCAATCTTGAGGTAGCTCAACTTAAATGAAGTGGATATATCCATAACTTGAATTTTATAATCATTCCATCATTGGACGGTGACAACATATAAAATACAATGTCGTGCAATGCATGTCTTTATTTTAATTGTAATCCAATAATCATTAATAAATTTAGGGTGATCAACCATTATGCATTCCACTCCAGATAAGTAAGGTATTGGTACAAAAAAACAACAATTCACACAAGAACCAATTAAAGCAATTCATGCACCAATATCAACGTCTTATCATGCTTTAGGTCCTTTGTGTGTATATATATATATATATATTTCTCGGAGTTAGACCCATATTCTTAGCTTTAAAACTTAATTCCATGTCTTAAAGTGCTTAATTAAGTTAATAGAATGAGTTAAGTGGATTGCTGAAGTGGTAGTAAAATTCCTCAAGAATGGGAAATTTATAACATACACAACCAAGCTACACAACCTGTGTAGATGGCTAGTTAATAGTGGAAATGGCTTAAATGGCTTGAATATAGTAAAACATATTCCAAAGACTTTACACGACTATTTATGCATGGAGGGGGGTGGGTGGGGGTGCTGGTAGACTAGGTCTGGCATCCATTTTCCTTTATGTCATGCATTCTTACACATACTTAACCAAAATACACGGGCCGTATATGGGGTCGTGTAGAACCTCATTTATCTTAGAAAAATACACATACATGACCTATGTACACGGGCCTATAAGATACATTTTATAACCAAAATACCTTGAAAAATAAAGAAATAGTACACGACCATTGTACACGGTCGTGTAAGGTAGTTGTGTAAGGTTACTTTCACTTCAAACTCACTATGGACAATCTAATTTGTATTTCCAAGTCTTATAACACCTCTATAAGTCTTTTTAACTTAAAATTTACCACCAACGCAACATGGAATAGTAATACAACAATAGTATAACACAATCAAGTAGTAAATCACCAAAAATCCCACTCACCGTAGCAGCATCGTTAATTATCGAAGAAATTCGAAGGTTGGCCCGAGAAGCCAAAGTTTTCACCTATACAATATAGGAAAATACTCTTCTAAGCTTAAGGAATATAATCTAGTAAGTAAGAAATAAGATGTATAAAACTAAAAATTTACATATAAAACTTAAGACTATTGAATTGACTTCTTCATTGAAAACTCGATGCTTTGATTCGTCATAAATTTAGAGGCTGAAGAAATCTTATCAAGTGTGCTCTTGTTTTGAAGAACACAGAACTAGGGTCACAATGTCTCTTGCAGATTTAGAAATGGAGGTGTATTTTGTGAGTTATGAATTTTGAAGTTTTGAAAACTTATTGATTTCCACAATCATAATCTGTGATTTTTCTAGAGGAAGAAGAAGGAAATTGAAAAGAAAATGAAAAGGCATGGCTGATCGGTGGAGCAAGTTATAAGTATGCAGTTGAGGCGGTAAATTAAAAACGTATTGTATCATTTTTAAATACGGGTCCAATTCCTATGCGATATGCTATCCTATCACAACTATATATTCTATGGTGTTTAGAGGTGAAAACTTATGTGCTTACTAATTTAGACATCCTGATCACAACCATATATGTTATATGTGGAATTTTAAATTGAGACTCTTAAAATTTTGACTTTGTTATATGTTTGAGTTTAATATGAATTTAGGGTTTTAGGTCTTGGAATTAGGGTTTAGGGATCTAGTTATAAGGGTTTTGAGTATTTTTAAGGTTTAATAACTACTCAATTGCCAATGGTTGTTAAATTCTATCACTGAGGATTTATGAGCCAGGAATTCATCTCAGTATCATGTTTCTTCATTAAAATGTCCTCTTGTTATTGAATGCTCTTAATAATGTTTCTTAACCGTCTTGGAATCCATTAATCACATTTTCCACTCTATAATTTTTACCAATGAATTGTTTTTTATCGTATAAATGGTGCAGGATAAAACTCCTTCGGCGATCAGGGTGTCTTCATTCCTATCCTAGTGTGTGTTATATATATATATATATATTTGTATATTTTGGGCTAATATTTATTATAGTTAAAAAAGAATTTAATCCTAATTTATTCAACATTTATATATATAAGGGTTATGGGCATTAAATAGTAAAGAAATTAATATGTATTTTTGATAAATAGCAACATCATGACTGATGGGACAACAAAGAGCTTTGTGGGTTTAATTAAAATACTCTTCATGGTTTTACTTAAAACACTTAAACATTGTTAATGATCCAGCCCTTTTTCATCCATGTTGTTGTTGGTTATTTTATTTTATTTTTTCATATGCAAGCTCTTTGAAAAACATATAATCATATACGATCTTACTAGTTCATCTTTCGAAAAAAAAGGGGAAAAAAAACTAGCTTATCTATAGTAATAAATCCACTTTCCTCCTTTTCTTTGTCCAAAATTACTGAAAGGCATTTTTAGTAATAATTTTAAAAAAAGAGAGGCTGAAAAGAGTTAAAAATAAATTTTAGTAATAATTTTACATCTCAGTATCATGTTTCTTCATTAAAATGTCCTCTTGTTATTGAATGCTCTTAATAATGTTTCTTAACCGTCTTGGAATCCATTAATCACATTTTCCACTCTATAATTTTTACCAATGAATTGTTTTTTATCGTATAAATGGTGCAGGATAAAACTCCTTCGGCGATCAGGGTGTCTTCATTCCTATCCTAGTGTGTGTGTATATATATATATATATTTGTATATTTTGGGCTAATATTTATTATAGTTAAAAAAGAATTTAATCCTAATTTATTCAACATTTATATATATAAGGGTTATGGGCATTAAATAGTAAAGAAATTAATATGTATTTTTGATAAATAGCAACATCATGACTGATGGGACAACAAAGAGCTTTGTGGGTTTAATTAAAATACTCTTCATGGTTTTACTTAAAACACTTAAACATTGTTAATGATCCAGCCCTTTTTCATCCATGTTGTTGTTGGTTATTATTTTATTTTATTTTTTCATATGCAAGCTCTTTGAAAAACATATAATCATATACGATCTTACTAGTTCATCTTTCGAAAAAAAAGGGGAAAAAAAACTAGCTTATCTATAGTAATAAATCCACTTTCCTCCTTTTCTTTGTCCAAAATTACTGAAAGGCATTTTTAGTAATAATTTTAAAAAAAGAGAGGCTGAAAAGAGTTAAAAATAAATTTTAGTAATAATTTTACATGATGGAACTCAACCAATTTAGTCTTTATTTTTGGATGATAAAGACAAGTTTGACATACTAAGGTCTGAGTTAGGTTGTTGGAATTAATCTGTCTAATTCTAACCTTTCTCAATATGACTATGTATTAAAATGAAGTAATCTCAGCTATTGATTATCAACGTGACTTGACGGATTACTTTGATGTCCAAACTCTATAAATACCCTGACCTTTCTTCATTTGGCGGTCCGCAATATTGATGGAAACAATGTTGTGTTGTTGATACGGATCGGTGTATCTGATTTAGTGGTGGATCTAACGCTTCCTATTGCGAATGAGGGCTTGTGATGAAATACGCAATGATATAATGAAATAATAGAAAAATAAAGATATGAACAAAGTAATCTCTGGATATGATGCACCAAAGACTAAATCGAACTAGTTGTCCTAGTCTATCGATATGACTCATGAAGACAAGAAACAATAAAGAATTCTAGACAAACGATATGACTCACGTTGGCTAGAAGATCGAGGATAGATCGATATTACACACGATCAAGGATTTGTCACAAAGGACAATTTCAATTATCCAAAGGTAAGATTCAAGTCAAAAATCAAAAAGTGTCTATTACATATGAAAGAAACCCTTATATGGACTCACAAGTCGGGCAAGGGTAAATATGTAAAATAACTAAATAAAAGAAATTAACTAAAAGGTCTCTTAAAAAGAAGGAAAGATAGATATGAGATAACTTTGTCAATCACGGCCGTGACATGGGCCGTGATTCTTGTGGATCAAAATCTTCTCTTCATTATCCAAGTCATCACAGGCATTATATGGACATCACGAGCTACATAACAGGCATGACAAGTCCCGTGATCCTTATTGTGGTCACAAATTTCCATTGTAGACGTGCAAACGACCTTCATTACGAGTGGTTGTGGAGGACATGATGACAATCACGGTCGGAATACGGACAGGATCAAGAATGTGATCTCCTCTTGGAACTTGATTCTTATCAGAAGTACTTGAGCTCAACATCTCAACACACTTTAAGCACGTAAAACACGAAAAGCACAATGAAAATACAATAACCCTCTCGATGGAATATGAAAAATGCTGTGAGGAAATACTTATGAAACACAAGTATTCATAAAAGAACAGGGGAGACACAGAAGCCAAAACCCTCGAAACAAGTGAGGAGGCCTCGAAACCTTAGCATCTCACAGCTCCATCAAACCTAATAATAATTAATACGGAGTCCTTTCAAATCTACAAGGCCCTTGAGAAACCCATACCTCCTCATTTGTACCAAAGCATATTAAGTACATTACCCAACAGGAAATCCTTTAATGGTCCTCATCACAAACCATTAGTGAGAAGGGATGTAGCTCAAATGAAAAGCACAGCTCACCAAAATGATGGCCTCAAGCCAACGCCTCATGGGGGACATACTCTCTTTGGTCCCACAACAAGGAGGGGTGGGGAATGTTGACAGTGGAATATAGTCATTGGCCCACTCGGTCTTTTGGGCTCGAAACCTTACAATACCTATAGTCCCAAAGATAGGCCCATGATTTATGACATCTTAGCCTCCTAAGGAACCAATAAGATCAACACCCTACTGTGTGCCATGGTACGAGGCCTCACTCGAAGTCCTCACATTGGAAAGACCAATTGAACTAATAAGCTCAGTTAATCCCTCAGCTCGGTCTCAAAGCCTCAAGACCTCTAGCCAAAGCGTACGCCCTGGTCACACCTTATGACTCGAGGGGATACTGACAGCTCGGCCACACTCCAAGGAGCCATAACTCCTCAGCTCGGGTATCTCCATCACATTGAGTATCAGGTCCCTTACTAAGAAGCAACCTGCTCTAGTATGACCCTAACACACTATAAATACCCCCACCTTCTCTTTAGAGAGGAGAGAGAAAAAAAGAAAAAGAAGTCTCACATATATTTAGAAATACCCCATCTATACCAGAAGATTGACTTAAGTATCGAGTGGCCATGTAAGGAAACTCCTAATGCCCCCTTTAATTTTCTTTTATGTTCGCAAGAGCTATCTATACCGGCCCAAATTCAGCTCATGCAACACTTATGATTCTATGTTTCAATTTTATGGACACCTTAGCGATTCAAGATTGAATCACGAGTTTGGCAACCATGCAAAATATAGTTTATTTTAATGGTTCTTTTAGAAGTAGATGACATGTAACATGATATATAAGTGTTAACATCCATGCACGCCAATATTTTTTTATTAGTTATACTTGCCTAATTTAAAAGGAAATTAATCATACAAACAATGTATAGTAGCTTATAAATAGAAAAAGAAAAATAAATTTTAGTTTTTATTTGCAATAGTTAAGAATATTCTATTGTCCCATCATTAATTTTAACAGAACTCATCCTGTCAATTATTTAATTGTTCAAATTCATACCCAACTATAACCGCACCCTTAAAATTGTTAATAGGTCAACTCTTATATTTATTTTAATGACAAGTCATAGATTCTATGGTTGCTGACCTGATTGTAAAAGTTCCAATAATAGTCCTTAAAAATAGGAAAATGTGAACTTTTAGCTTTTAACTTCTATCAACTTTTCTATTTAAGTTATTAATCTTTTTTTCCTTTTATTTAAGTCAATAATTCTTTGAGAATCATGCAAAAATAAGATATCCATAAAATATGTACTATCTTGAGTATTCATTGCCTTCTTTTTGGCTTTGAACTATTAGATCAAGGTGCTTATGCAGCTAAAATCTTTACTAGTATTGTTAGACCCATGTTGAACCACTTGGTTCAACTTAATTCAATTTGATGCGGTCTTGGAAATGGTCCAATTCAACCTTCGATTTAACTTGATTTCACATACTGACCTTTATCCTCTAGCAGATTCGGCTTAAACTTGTGCATTGATTTGACAACATTGATTTTTTTTTAAACCACTATTGCTTTTTTTTTTAAGATTTATGAATCAATTTTTAATATTAATTATTAAATATATGATATTACTTTTTATTATATTATGTATATAAATATACTTAATGTTATCATTTTGATAAATTAGGTATTATGGATCAATATACAGCTTATACATATGATGTACGCACTTGAAAAATTGATAAAATTCGACAAAAGTCCTACTTTTATAAAATTTTGGAAATGCTAATGAAATCAAATATAAGAAAAAGGTACTAAAAATAATATTTTTACCATATCATCTCTTACATTACTTGTATTTCTAATCACACTTGTAGGTTCTCTTATATATACTTTAGTTTACTTAATTAATATTTGTAGTATTTTAGGGATACTCTTCTTTTGGTACTCTACATATTCTAGGTAAAAGAATGGTTAAGATCTTCTCTACCTTTTATAGTTAATTTCCATGATATTCATTAATAATAAGAGATAAGGCAGCTAATATGATCCCTCTCAATATATATATATATATATATATATAACAATGTTTGTTTCAATCCCTTTGCAATTATTTTGTTCTCTTATTTGTTTTCTCTCTTTCATAAGTCATGTAGCTAATGTTTATTTTTATATATGTATATTTTTTCTTATATATATGTGGATTATCAATATATTTTTTTAAGGATAAAAGATGTAGAAAGTGTTTAACAAAAAATTACGTTTCGTTCATTTTTACATAAACTAGTTAGAAATAGGGGTGGGTAAGTAACTTCATCATATAGATACCTACCCATACCTTATTTAATGAAGTAGGGTATAAGTATGGTATCTAAGGAATTTATTCTCATAGGGTAGGGTATGTATGTGGGATGTCCATATCATTTACATACCTTGGAAGCTGTGCTCTATAATATAGAAGATGTAGGTTTTAAGCACACACTACCTACTCTATTAAAAATTATATAATAATATAAACAAATAATAATATTTTTTTTATTTTGCAATTACTATTTTTTAAGATTATCATTTATAGATTATTTTTTAGAAATTTCTATTTAGAAAAACATGTACTACTTAATAACAAAAGTATGTGCAACTTTTATTTCGAAAGAACTTCAATTAAATGTATTT
This sequence comes from Combretum micranthum, assembly GCA_024138025.1. Taxonomy (NCBI): domain Eukaryota; kingdom Viridiplantae; phylum Streptophyta; class Magnoliopsida; order Myrtales; family Combretaceae; genus Combretum; species Combretum micranthum. Next base: position 107,381 of record JAMXBD010002210.1, on the reverse strand, counting down.
TAACTTCTGAGTCATGTGTAAGTGTTATTTATCTTTTAAGGCTACTTGATGTAGAATTGCCTCTAAAGTTTTTATTTTTGAAATTAATTAATATTTTTACTATTTTGTTAAAATCATGTAATTAAGTTTTGTAGGTATTTATTACATATATCAACTTTAACACTTAAACAAATTATGCATATTGTAAGACTTGTAAAATTATTTTTTTAATTTTCTTTCGATAAGTTAGTTATAATAAATATATAAAATAAGGTAATTTACATATTGCATAAATTGTTTATACCATAATAAACTTAAAATTTGAAAAAGAAAGAAAGTTTTGCATGCTATTTGTCTCCTTAAACCTTACTTAGTTTTGACTAAATAAATTATGGAATAAAGAAAATTTTAAATGTTCTATAAAGCAACCTATACCATGTGAATTTTACAAGGTATAGGGTACAAGATATTATAGGGTAGATTTTGGGTACAAAACTTTGTATGATATACCTTAAGGTACAAATGTAACTTCATACCTTACGAACCTTGATACAATAAGTGGTATTTAAACTACATAAATTGATGAACATAATAAATTTTGTTTTATTTGAAAAGGTTCAAGCTATTTTGAAAAATATAATGATTGTTTTAATTAATTTGAGTACCAAATCTTAAAAAATATATTTATTTCTAAAGGGTATTTTATATAGAAAAGTAATGTTTCTTTTTAAAGGAAAGAAAATGAAACAAATAATGTGATTTTACCAAAGGTACTAACTCAAAAGGGGCATCATTAAAAAAAAAGAAAAAAGAAAAAGACAAATAACCAATGCTTTTTTAAATAGGTATAATTTTTGAATAGGGAAAATAAAAAAATGTATAATAATACAAAGTGTTTTTGAAATGATAGTATTTTGGAAAAAAGACTGTTAAATAACTAATATTTTTAATAATATTTATTAAATTTGAAACTATGGGCCACGCCCTTGGCCCAAAACAGACATTGGGCTAGATAATACTACAGCCAGACCAACATACTCTCTCACATTATCCGGCCCCTGGTATGTTCTACTTGTTTAGCAAGAAGCTAGTCCGCTCCATATTGCTGTCATTTCGATGCCATCCTGTTAAAGACATGCGACGTCATTTATCACACTGGAAAATGAATCTTTTGAAGCTTTACAAAATGATTTATATATATACATAAAACATTTTAAGTTTGGACTTCATATTTTTAAATAAACTTTTTTATCCTATTATATTTTTTTTCTCCCACTTACTTTTCCTCTACCTTAGTATCCATGTGCCATTACTTATAACTTCTATATGTATTGTTAAATTTGAAAGGAACCATGATTTAGCTGTCATCAACTTTTATGTTAGTTGGTCCTTTTTTTTTTTTTCCTGATCAACCTCTTTAATCAACTTTTTTTATCTAATTTAATTTTATATGTCTTTTAGCAACCATGCATGGTTAGCTAGTTTATTATATTAAAGAAAATCTTATTTAATATGGACTCCAAAAATAACTTAGATACATTATACTTTAGTTACCTCTAAAAGTATGATAAATAAACTTATTATATTACATGTAGTTATAATTCACCGTAGTTTCCTTAAACATCTCTATTTTAAATCTAATTATAACACATTTATTATCTCATTTATATTTTATAATTAAATATCTTCGATTAGGTCCAACAGTAATCACTGACATTATCATCTTCCATATTATTTTCTATGATTCTCAAATCACGTCTGCTGAAATTGTTTTCTATGATTAAAAAAGAAATGATTTGTTTATCATATTTCACATAAATTTGTTTAATTCTTTTCCAAGACATATATTCCTCTATTTTTTTTCTCTCTCTATAGAATGATATACTTATACTAGCCTTGAAGGTGGTGATGCCTCTTTTGACTGTCCTATATGAGGGTGCCACTTTGGGCCGTCTGTACTAGCTTGAGAGATGAAAGCGGGATTGGAGCATCGATGCATCAATTAAGTTACTTGAAATCGATATGACTTGTGTGTTCCATTTTTTACAAACCTAGAGCCGCTCCGTCTATAGTATTGGATGGGTACGAACCATAGATCCATCAGTTCACAGGAGGGGTCCTATGATTTCGAACTGGTCCGATTGTTTTTTTAAATCCTTATTTTGGTTACCCAATGCAAATACAATATGTTGAGAAAAAGCTTATTATATTACACTTATTTTTTAAGAAAAAATTTCTTAATTAGTCACTAAAAAAAATATGAATACATTTGCACATATACAAATGCAATACACTTGTTTCCCTACAATTTATTACATCTATGGATGTGATGGGGATATTATACCTTACCTCACTTACATGTGTTTTGGGGAAAAAAAAATGCAAAGTAGGAATTATTTGATTGCCGGCCATTTTTTTTTTTTTTGTTGGTCATACTGTTTGGACCCCGGTTTTAGCTGGTCCTAAATAGGGAATCGACAAGGACCCACCAAACCTACAGGTCCTGCTGCCGGTTCAGAACTGCCCCACTAGGGCAGTTCTCCCTCCCAAACCACCGGTGGCAGTCTAGGTCGGGTCCATGTTCAGACTCGATCCCGAGAGAAGTCTAAATCTATATAAGCAAAGCTAACAATAGTAGCCAGATCTAGATTGTGGGAATAAAAGTCAGAAAGAGAATCTACGCATGACATCGAGAGAAAAAGGATTGTAATATTTGTCTTTTAACATATTATGCTTAGTTTAATGATCTTTTATGCTTCTCTTTTGTTGCACTCATGTAATAAATGTATAAATCCTATTTTCTTTGTTTTGTTCAAATATATAAAAAAAAAAAAAAGAAAGAGAATTTTGTTTCGATATCATGTGATTATTTTTCTAATTAGCTAATTGTACTATACTAACTTGGTAAGTTCCCTTAATTATATTAGTACACTTTCATAATATGTTTTCTTTAATAAAAATTTAGTATCTATTTTTTTTCATCCATGCTCTTATAGAGTGCTTATACTCATTGTATATGTTTTCTTTCTTTTTGTGTAATACAATGACACAGCGCGAAAGCGTAAAAATAGAAACCAATTCAACCATTGATTTTAAAATATGAACTTAATCACACAATTGCTAAACAATTACAATTTCACAAAGAAAACTCTCTCAATAAGATACAAAAAGTATATCAAATGTTCTAATTAACAAAGATAAGTCTAAAGACCTATTTATATTATTACATAAGGAATTCTAAAAGACAATATCTAAAAAGGAAAATTATAAATACAAATAAATGCTGTAACCGGCAATTAACGCTAGAAATAAAAGCTGGCAACCTATAATTATATTGATAGTTTCAAAACTTAAAAGTTGAAACCATCAGCAATAAAGAATGACTTTAATTGAGATTTCACTACTGCATTATTCTCTCTCACCTGCAAAGAACTCGACCCGAGTTCTCATCTATCTGCTTCTTCTTCCTCTCTTTGGATCGTTTTGATTATCCAATTTATCTCGTCGTTTGTTTATGATTTGCTCCGCATCATTCACCCCTACTAGATTAAAACTCATCCTTAAGTTTTCTTTTGAAGCTGTTCGTGCAATCTAGATGGATTGGAGTGATGATTAGACAATTGTTTTCTATGTTAATAGGAAGCAATAGGACAAATGCACTCACTAATTCTAGTATTACCTCTAGGCCAAGATGTAAGTTTTTTGGAAAATCACCGAACCTCACATCTTTAATCTCATTCATTGGTGCAATGAATCTACTTGGAGTTTCTTCAACTTCTACCTCTTTAGTAACTATCAACATCTGTTTGTCAATCAAAGGTTTCTCCACAACGACTTCCTCACCAACATGATATTCAAGGGTTGTGTTCTCATCTTGTCCCACCAATTCCTTCTCAGGCACTTCTGGAATTAGGTTTACTGGTTCAAGCGTTCGTAGAATTTTCTAAGGAAGGATTTGCTTGTAGTCTAGGGGAAAGAACTTCTGCTTCATCAGGTATTTCATCATAAACCAAGTCCTCATAGGTTCCTTACCCTCAAGGCATCTCATTGCTAGAAGTTTTTCCCACCAATACTATGCATCACCCCGCAAACGACTTTTCACCAACTCTATCATCATACCCCCAGAAAACTCTTATATGGTTAAAGAATCTCTCAACTTCCTCAACCCAAACCCAAAACTCATCCAGATTTCCAATACCATCAAACTTAGAAACAACATATTTAAATTGAGAAAAAAATTTATCTTTATACCTGTAATTGCTCCTTTTGTATAGTCTTCTGCCACCATGACCTCTTCTCTAGGTCATATTTTCAAAAAACTCATTTCATCATCAATATCATAAGTAATAGAATTGATCCTTGGATCGCCTTCCAGTCGTCTCTAATAATCCTTCCTGCTATTATATGAGGAATTCTAAAAGACAAGATCTAAAAAGGTAAATAATAAATATAATAATAATAAATACAAATAAATAGTATATCCGACAATAAATGCTAGAAATAAAGCTCATGGCCTATAATTAATATTGGCAGTTTCAGAACTCAAAAGTTGAAACCATCAGCAATAAAGAATAACTTTAATTGAAATTTCACTGCTCCATTATACAATGTCTTATTATAAGTAATATGTTTATAAATATGTTTTTACATATTCACATATTAAGATAGTCTTTGTTCATCTATTTATTAAGATTATTCATACTTTTGTATATTATATACTTTTATTAATTCAAAATTTCTTACTTTTGATGCATCTTTCAAATTTGGCGCTTAAATTTGATTATGTTAGTTGTACTCATTAAAAAACAATAAAATAAAAGAAGTTTATGGTATAAAGGATAGCGATTGTCACACTACGTAATCTTGGTTAAGCGGTATATTTTAATGTAATATATATATATATATATCTGTATATATGTATATATATTTTGGTTGCGTTCAATTGTAGAGACATTTATCATTAAATAAATTTTTTAGCAAATGAGCCTAATTTGTAGAGTAGTTTTAATAGACCTTTCACATGTTTTTGTCTTTTATATATATGTTGCTTATAAAATTTAGCAAATAAAATAATTAACTTGCAAATAATCAATAGTGTTTTAAGATTTTTAACTTTGTTGTTTTATTTCATTATGCTTTTCATTTACAACACTATTCATTTTATTCCAATTTGCCCTGATGAAATTAAGAGAAACGGGTTAAAAAGATGAGAAAAACTGCTTCCCTTTTCTATATTGGACAAAGCAATTCAAATATATGTTATAATAATCGAAATTAAAATATCAAAATGGGAAAATTTATCTAATCAATATCAATTAAGATTTTATATATTGGGAAATTTGTATATATTCAAGTTTTATTTAAAACTTTATCACATTTACCATTAATAATATCTCTCAATTTTCATCATCAATATTAATGTACTATAATCCAATTGCATAGAATTATCACTGTGTAAATTCTTTTGGTATCATAAATTTCCATATCCATGTATATTAAGCAAATATATTGAACTATACACCCTCAAATATCTAATTTTATAAACAAAATCTAAAGTTTCAATTTTACTAATGTATTAATTTATAGGTTTTAGTGTGATTTTGGTACGGATTTTGAAAAAAAAAATCCGCATATAAGATAATGCCAAAAGATATTACGAGAGTAGGTCACTAAAGGTGCTGTTAGTAGTAGGGTCTTTGAACTTGTACTGAAAGCGCTGTTAATAACAGCATCTTCAGTAGAAAAACAATTTTTTTTTGTTACGCCTTCAGTACAAATTTTTTAAAAATCATTTTTTTTTCTTTCTAACTCATTCTTTATCTTCCACTTGCCTATTATATCTATAATTTAACTTACCAATACATATCATTTTCATCTGCTTCCTCATATTTAGGCTCCATTTTTTAAATCTAACATTTACATTTGCAAATCTAATAAAAGAATTTTTTAGATTCCCACATTGATAAAATTGTATTATATATAATAGAAAATGTGAATTACATTGTATTATATATTATAAATAATAAGAAATAAAATTGTATTATATATTATAAATAAAAGTTACATTAAATATTATAAAGCACTAAAAAATTAATATGATAGAAAATGTGAATCTGATGGCAAAAAAAAAAAAAAAAAGGAAAATGCGAATCCTTACTTATTTGTTACATATATTCTTCAATTATAGTTTTTTATTTTTTAATTTTCTTATCATTGATAAAATTGTTACATGAATGCATGAAAATATCTTATAACAGACTCAATAATCCAATACTGGATTTTGAAAAAATAGGGAATAAGTACACAAAAGTAACAAAATCAAATATATGTTCGAAAGGAAAAAAATATAAATCCTAGTATTAATTATAATTATATTCGAAATAATCTAGAATTTACAAAGTGGCCCTCTTCCAACTGTTCGGATGGTCTATTTTTCATTTGTATCTATATCTGTATTAAAACGATATACGTAAATATGTCCAATTTGCATCTATATTTTACCTACATTTGATGTATTTTATTTTTCATGAGAATTGCAAACTTTTTTTATCCATATCTATTTCTTGATACATAATTTATTAAAAAAAAGTTGAAAAAAAGTGTTTATATCTACTAGAAAAAGCTGGCCAAATAAATCCCTTATCTGCATCAATAAAGAAGACTTTATGATCTGAGTTATCTGTTATTATTGAAGTAAAAATACATATTTTAATATCTTTAGGGTTTTATTGTAGATATAATAGGAAGGTGGTGTCACGCCCCGAGGGGTACCCTAAACGTGACAGACCACCATACACAATACTAAAGCCTATGAATGACTACCTTAGTCACGCAAAGGCTTCCATATCATGTACAAGGCGTACATCACAACCAAGGAAACGCATCGGAGTAGCACAATTTATATTGATAATAAATAAGTAACAAGGCAAAGAGGATACTTATCATAAAACATACATATTACATTTCAATTCTTAGGGGCATAACCCTCTATTATCTTCAAATAAATATACATCACTAATCATATAGGTCATTACATGTAAAGAACCTTACGAAATTACTTCATCTTATGATTCCATTTCCTTCATAGAAGCTTAATCATCATTCCATGACTTCCTTAATGTCATGATCCTCAATTTAAGCCACATGTATACCTGTTTCAACAAAATCTGTAGGGGTATAAGCTACAACTAGCTTAGTGAGATATTCCTTTTCATTCGCACCATATTTTCAAACAAGTTTATTTATATTTTCACACATATACTATGCATACAATGCAACAATCACATGATTACGCAAATATATATAGTTATCCGGAAACCATATATAGAATGGATTTTCCCCTCCGTATCAAAGGTTAGGGAATCGGGGTTGAAGGTCCTTGACCTTCTACTGCTAGTCCCTAGGTCCCACCCACAGCGTTCGGTTGGCTCAGCTCCAAACCTAGAGTCACTTTCCCTGAGCGATTTAGATTCTCCAGGAAGGAACATGGCCCATGGCACTACACGATCACAGCCAATCCAACTCTACGCGTAGGAGTAACAGCCTTCCGAAAAAGATGTGACTCGATGGATGCTATGCGTGAGCATTTTATTTTTCTTAAGACAAACCTTATTAAGGTTTATTAGGAGGCGATCAATCAATTCAACAATTAATAAGCAATCATACAAGTAAGTAAAGAAAATTATTTAAACAAGCAGTTCGAAGTTGCGATATTCTTAATTCTCATTTCATACATAAACATAGAATCACATAAACATAATTCCGAATTCCCCAAATATATATCCATTTCTATCTTTTCTTAGTATATTAATGCCATTACTTTATAAGCACAAGTAAGGTAACGAAATTAGGAGGAATAACTTACTCGTCTATTTTGCGATCTTCTTAATCGTAGTAATCCTCGGGTAAGGTAATCTCGTATCTTTCATCACCTAGACAAAAGAAATACCCGGGATAAGTCTTTTATGAATTTTCTATTCTTGAAGACTCTAGACTTTTCTTAAAATCCCGGTAAAATCGTATAAGAGAAAATTCCAACTTAAAATGGCCATAACTTGCTTATTTTAACTCGGAATTTCGCATATAATATACCGTTTTCTACCTATTCGAAAAGATATATCCATTTCTAAGGTTATCTTTGTCATATAAGGTCATTTGGGTTTCGAAAACATTGGGTACATATTTAAAACGAAAATTACCAAACTTTTGCAAATCCGTTTTCTAACTCAACTTTATTTTAAAAAAAAATCCTTTTGTGACAATATATATATATATATATAAATGAACATATATTTGATAAATACTTTGAGTATATAGATAAGCTCACTTTATATGCAAAATTTCTAATGGTAGTGTCTCAACAATTTATTTCATAAAACAATCCTTTTTAAAGTATTAAAACTTATCTTGATAAATTCCTTTTTTAGTATTTGGAAGAAACTTTATATTTTCTTTATAAATGAATATATTCTTATTTTATTTTCTTCATTCCTTTTTCCAAAATAAGTAAATTTTCCTTTAACCTTAGTCTTTCATAAATTTCACTTCTAGTGATAAAAGATCAATTTTATCAAAAAGTATATTAGGTTGTTGAAAACCTTTTTATAATTTGGTATTTAGGATGGTTTTAGAAAATGAATCTTGTCTTCTTATATTTATTTCTAATATATAAGTTTTTGCTTTCTAAAACTTGTTCTTTTATTTCTTTTGAAAAGAGTCATCTTTATTTGATAAAATCATTTGTTTCTAATTTTTATTTATATTCTTTGAAAATAGTTTCTCTTTTAGGAACTTGAAAGTCATTGTTTTCCTAAGTGGGTTTTAACTTTATGGATTGAATTCATCTTAACTTTGTTAACTAGTTTGTTTCCTTAGTTTTGTTATGGAGTTAAAAGAGTTTAAATCTTAAGCTTTTTGTAAAGCTTTTAATATTAACAACTATTTTACTAAAACTTAGGTTACCATAATATACAAGAAAATATTTATTTCTTATGTTTCTTTGGCAATCTATCTTTGTTATTTATGAAAACATTGAGAAAACTCTATTTTTATGTTGTTGATAATAACTCCATGATTTTATGAAAAATTACATAATTGAAAATCTAGTTTTGAGTTCCTTTAATAAAATGAAATTCTACTTTTTAGTTTAGTTGAGACATTAACATTATGTAGATGCAAATATCATGAGCATATAAAATAATAAAACATAAGAAAATACTAAAACAAATAATAAGCAATAAAATATCAAGTATTGGGAACCTTAGCTTCATCAAGGTATCCCAGTCAAGCATTAGAGCTTTAGCTTTATCAAGGCATCCCGGGACTAAGAATGGACTAGTCCCGAAAGATTAAAGAAATTAAACAAAAGATTGTTTTGACTTGATATGGACAAGTCTAAGACTAGAAAGACTAGTCTTAATAACAACATGAAATAAATAAATTGCATAACTTGAAAGTAAATAAATAACAAATGAGCTTATATGCTCTAAATAATATATATACTTAATATACATAATACTATATATATAAGTTCGATTAGAAGCAAATAATAACAATAATAATAACAACATAATAAAATAGAAAGCCTATGTACAAGAACAAAACATGAACATGTTGTTGCTTTTACTACTCATATGAGTTTCAAAACAACACCATAGTCATGCTAAGTTACATGATATGGATGATTAAATGGTTGAAAGAAATTCTTACCTAAGGTATTTTTGTGGTATAAAGATAGTAGTGAATGTATGGTTATGTGGTTATGGAGAAGTGGTAGTTGTATTGTATAAAGGGAAATTCTTGAGTATTTGGTGAAAGAGAGTTTTGGTAGAGGAAAAGTTTATGGAGAGAGTTTGTGTAGTGAATTTGAGAGAGTTTTGATAGTAGAATGAATTGTGTGAAAGAGTGAAAGAGGAAGTGGGTATTTATAGAATTTTTGGAGTGAATTTTTGATGTAATAAAATAATTGAAAAAGAAAAATATATGAGAGTGAGGGAGAGGAAGCTAGCGCCGACCATGGGGTAAAGGGAGGAGAGTGAGTTGATTTTTGTGTGTATTTTGTAAGAAAATAATTAATATGTACGATATGATTTGATATAAGGTGTATTGGAAATATAAAAAGTAAGAAAATAGGTATGTAGGTAGTAAGAAATAGGTGTAAGAAAAAGTAGAGATAGTGAAATAGTAATGAATAGTAGAAAAGTACTATGAATAGTAGACTAGACAATTAAAGTACCGGTAGTAATAAAAATATACGTAATAATGCGATATCTGTTATTTTTAACTACCGAAAAATTTTAAAACTGATATTTTTGGAATCCTTGTATTTTTACGAGTCTATTTGTATAAATAGAATATTTTTAATATTTCGAGCTCCGGGACACGCTTTTCGAGCACTGATCTCGTTTGAGTTCGAAAGACACTCGAAATTCGTGAATCTAATATTTTCATGTTACCTTATATTATTACAAACTATTTTAAGCTATTGGCTTAATTTCATTTTCTAGGGTTTGAAAACACGGGATTGCCGGATCTTAAACACTAGGGTTCGTTATAGGCTTTGTTGATTTTAGAGTTCTGGTTTGACTTCCGGTTTCATTGAGATATTCGTAAGATCGTATAATTTTCGAGTTTTGATCGGTTTATATTTTTAGCTCGATATCTATGCTTTATCTTATTTTATTTGTGATTATTTAATAGTTTTTAGTTCTCGGTATCGTTTAACAGAGCCTGGCTGTTATGAGTTGACTCAGTTTGACTTTTGGTGAAAATTAAAAATTGTGATTCTAAAATTTTACTGAAGGATCATCTCGTTGTTAAGTGGTATTTGGATCTATCGGTTTAATTTGCGTTTTAGGAATTGGGTAGATGATTTGATTAGCGTACGAACGTTTGATTAAACCGGTAGTTTGGACTTTATATTTTGTTTCAAAGGTTCTCATTTTCTCAAGATTGAGAAAACTCGTTTTTGATCTTATTTGGAATTAAGTTTTAACTTGATTCAATTTTTAGGGTTTCGTTTCCAGTGTTTTGACTCGGTCTAGAATTTGATTTTTATTTTGAGTCGATTTTCGGGATTTAAATTTTTGATATTAGACTTCTAGGATTATTTTTAAGAATTATGAAATTTTCGAGGGTTTACAGGTGGAAGATAAAGAATGGGTTAGAAAGAAAAAAAAATTTAAAATTTGCACTGAAGGTCCTATTATCTACATCAACAAAGAAGACTTTATAATATGAGTTATCTGTTATTATTGAAGTAAAAATAAATATTTTAATATCTTTAGGGTTTTATTGTAGATATAATAGGTAGGTGGAAGATAAAGAATGGGTTAAAAAGAAAAAAAAATGATTTTTTAAAATTTGCACTGAAGGCGCTGTGAGTGCAAATTTAAAAAAAAAATTATTTTTCTACCGAAGGCACTGATACTAACAGAGCCTTAAGTACAAATTCCAAGGTGTTGCTACTAACAGCGCCTTTAGTTACCGACTCCCATAATATCTTTTGGCATTGTCTTATATGTGGATTTTTTGTCAAAATCCGTACCAAAATCACACCATAACCTTAATTTATTTATTGGAAAGTTTTCATTGTCACACTTACCATTAATAGTATGCCTCAATTTTCATTGTCAACTTTAATGTGCATTTACTATAATCCGATTTCATAGAACTATAGTTATATAAAGTCTTCGGTGTCATTAATATCTATATTCATATATATTAAGGATATAGATTGGACTAGGACCCATCAACTATATATATTTTATACACAAAACCTAAAATTTTAGTTTTACTATTACATTTATTTACATCTTGCCATTTATTACTCTATATAATTCTTATATATGTATATTTATCTTATATATTTAGTGTTTGTTTTATATTCATACCTTCTAATAGTGCAAGCAATAGTGGTTGATTTTGTAGCATATTTATATTCCTTTTTAAAGCTATTTTAGTTAATTTCTCTTTTCAATTAAACAGCATATATTATTGGTTAAGTCTATATATCTATGGATTTCCCTACACCTATATTTAAAACTAACTACATCTAGCTTTTAAAATTCGCTATTTAGAGAAAATTCATGTGTTATATATTATTTTATTTTATATTCCTGTATCTATATTATTGATGATGTACTCATTATTTAACTTTACACTAACTAAGCGAGATGGGGATTTCAAAAGCAATTTAATTGTACCTATATTTATTGTATAACTCTAGAAACTATTTTTTAAATCTTCTTTATATATTTTGTAGCACGTAAACATTATTATTTAAACTAATTAGGTTATAAATATGAATGATTTTCTATCAGGATAGATTCTTAAAAAAATCTAATTCTTTTCTAAATCTTAGCATCTTAGCAAGGTAAATAAAGTCTTTTAATAGGACATAATTTTATCAATCAAACTTTGCTATATAATATTAGAACCTGCGCTTTTCTCACATTTATGTTCAATTTTACATGATTTTATTACCCATTTATTATTATTGAGTTTTTTTTTTAGTTTCTATATTTTGAATGTTTTAATATTCCTAATCAATTTATTAATTGATTTTTCATAATGTCTACATTCAAAATATTCTATTCTTCTTAATTATCTTACTATTTAAAATCACAGTAGATTCGTTAATGTTTAATGAACATCATTTCATCCATATATTTGAATAAACTTTCAATTGGTACTAATTTTCTTTTCTAATCTATACTTCTTTTGTAAGATTTTTGTATTTTATACAATGTTTTAACTTTACAACATTGAGCAAATATATCTTTGTATGTATATGCTAAATGATTAAACTACTTTAAATTTTTTTTAGCACAGACAGTATATCGTTGGCTAGTGTGTGTGTGTGTATATAAAGCATATAGATATATCAGAATAGTAGAGATTTTAATCGTGATATAAATAACATTAATTGAATGGAAAATATTACAGAATTCCGATTATTACTTGTTCGATATGTCGTATATATATTAATACTTACGGCTGATAAATATGTTGTATATATACTTTGTGACTGAATTTATAAGGTTTGGTTTACGCAAATATTTTACCAGTCACTATTTACTGTCCCATAATATATAAAAGCAAAAGTTTCTTGAATTCCTCCCCTTTTACTGATAAAATTTTGTAAAAACTCGTTATCGTAACCATGAATGCCTAATTTATACTATTCAACAAAATTAAGAGAGGATTTGATACTTCAAACCATAAAAATGGAAAAAAAAAAAAAAAGAAGACCTCTATACAATGTACCGATCATTGTACCTCATCAGATTATTTGTAAAAAAATAGATACAAATAAAAAATAAACATTTTTATTTATAAATAGATATAAAAATACAGATTAGATATAAATAAAATGAAAATCAAATAATCCAAACAGACCTTTAATTGTGTCCTTACTTTTCAATAATATGTATAATTTAAATTAGAAATCATATTAAATTTTTTATTTAAAAATTTAACTACACGTTGGAAGCTACAGTTAACAGAACCCTCTTCATACGCTAATAACTTAAATTTTAAAAAGCCAGCTGTATAGACAAGGATATTTGATTTCCTAAATTTTTGCCCACACTTTGGTCCCTAATATTCCAAGTAGACATCATTAACCATTTTCGACAATGGAGAATAAGAAAAAAGGCCTAAGGCTTCTCCTGCTGTGTATAAATGTAGTCCAAGTGAGCCTCTAAGATTATCCTCCTTTTCAAGCATTCTTCATCTCCATCGGTACAAATCTCAACTCCAATCAACGTCTGGTAAGAAAAATAAAAGGAAAAATAAAAGTTACTGTTTGGTATGGGCAATCGGATAAGGTAGAAATGCGTAATTTTCAAAAATAGAATAAATAAAGTAATTACTATTATTTTATTTTATTGCCTTTAAAATAATCTTCATGATATATTAGAAATCTATCTTACTAATACACCTTTATCTAAGTCTATCGCTTTATGATAAAAAAGACAAGGAATAACTATCCTATTCTTTTGGTTTTATGAAGGAATTGCAACTCCATATATAACTATAATTAGTTTTATTTCTTTTAATAAATGTTTTGCATATTAATACTAGAGTAACTTTACATAAGAAGAATAATTATTCTATAGACTCAAGCTTATCCTACCTGATACAAAATAATTAATTGCAATGCACGCCTGGTAAACAATTCATAATTTCATTAACTTTTTTATTATATGTTTCAAGCCGATCAATTCCAAATACATGATTTAATTCCTTTTCCTTAAGAGGAAAATAAGAACATATGTCTAAAGGCACTTTTAAAAAACAAAATCATTTCATAATATATTTATACATTTAGTTTTTTATAAAGTATAAAATTAAAATATTGAAAAATATATTTAAATCCCATCAATAATTCCTTGATGAGCTAGTGGATAAAGTGCAGCATGAGTATCCATCATATAATCAAAATTTTGGTCTGTTTCTTTTCCCTATTAAGAAGCCAGCTTAAAAATCAAACATAAATATATAAAGAAATAAAACACCAAAAATGATGTGAACATTATAAAACTCAAATAGTACGGAAGTTTATGAAATTAATTCAGATGATACCATAAAAAACTACAGCAATTTAACATACGCCTCCATATTCAAAAACCGAAGAAAGCAGATACTAGAAGAGATTATAAAAAAAAAAAAAAAAAATTATTTAGGATTTTTGGTAAGTGGCCCGGAACAACAATATAACCAACGAGAAAACATGTAATAGGAACAAACCAAATGCATAAAACCTACATTCATGAGGTCATCACCATTGCTAGGTTCCGCCTCTTGTTGGGAACTTCCATCGACAATAATATTGCTGATATATTTCCCATGCGTTGTTATCCCTGAAAAAAGAACATTATTTTTATAGACTTTACTTTTTTTCAGATACGCATGTTGAAAAAAAAAAAAACATAAGAAGAACAAAAAAGAAGTTGAGTTATACCATGCTTGGAATTTGTGGGGCTTGCACTAAATGATTTTGATGGAGTGAGAGAGAGAAAGAGAAAGAAGAAGATGAGAAGTAGGAGAGCAATTGAAGTGAAGCTACTTTTCATGATGCAATGTAAGAGAAGGTTATGACTTTTGCTGAGCTGTGGTTAGATATTGTGGATGAAGTTATAGAAGGACACAACTAGTCAGTAGATATTAATGGCATTTCTTTACAGGTGCTTCAAGCGGTTCAAATTATATAATATATATATATATATTTAATAAATGTTAATTATATAGATATACATATATATATATATTGTTTGGCCTTTTTCACTTTAGTAACTTGTATTATCTTTTTCATATTTCAATCCAAGTTATATAATCTGAATTTACGTTTTCACTTCTTAATTTATTTTTTTTAATATATAACCAGAATTCCTTTTTTTTTTCATTTTAATAACTTATATTATTAGTTTTCCAATTACGTAATCTTAACTATATTATAAAAATAGTCATTGCACCATTGAAATAAGAGGAGTCTAAACTTATGTTCATGTAGCTGAAAAAAAAAAAAAAAAAGGGAACCTTATGTACGTCTATGTCATTAATTTTATTTATATGTAATGGTTGAGTAACGTTAGATATCTAATAGATACGGAAAAACATATAAACAAAACAATAAAAAGGGAAAAAAATAAATAGTTCATATACTTCCTTTCTTTTTACAAGACTCTCCAATGAGGGTTTATCACATAAAATACGGTATCGCAAAAAGCTTATATGCGGTACTAACTACAAGCATTTGTGTTTGTTGCAAGGGAAACATTTAGTTGCAAAAAGCCTTAAACTTCTTGCAAAAAGGTTCTTGCAAAGAGTTATTTCGTCACTAATTTTTGTCACGCCAGCCTCGTCATTTTAAGTTATTGCAAAGAGCCACTCATTGCAAGAAGTTAGGCGTAGCGAGATGTTCCTTGCAAGAACAAAACTTCTTGCAACGAGCTATTCCTTGTAAGAGCATATGCATTAATACGTACATAGTTGTTGCAAGGAGCCACTCCTTGCAACAAGTAATCTCTTGCAATGAGTATTTCCATGCAACAACTCTATTGACACACATCAAAAACCTAACATTAGGACATATTCGTTGCAAGAAGTTATTTCTTGCAAAAAGCATCTCTTTGCAAAATGTAATACTTTTTTTTTTTAAATATGCAATTTGCAGCTATTTCTTTTGACTATTTTATAATCAATCTTTTTGCATATAAATATTTTAAAATTCAAAACTATATTTCTAATTTTATATTATTTTATATATAAATTCAGTACCAAAAATAATAAATAAACATTTAATAAAACCATAAGGATAAAATAATGATGACGTCAACAATGTCTAAGCGACATTACAAAACATGAGTCCACTAGTTCATAAACAGCTAAACATGGAAAAAGAAAAAGAAAAGACGACTCTTAAGATTGTTCCGATAGTTCATAAATAGCATCATATGCAAAAAGGAAAAAACAACCTATCTTGAATAACGCCTAAACGAACGTTCAGCTAGAGGCCTATGTACTCCCTCTTCTTGCGCATGCCCAACCTGATCTGGTGGTTGCATTATACCTTGCCTACTAGGTGATCCCCCTTGCATTTGTGGTGGTGGAAACATCGAATGAAATTGACCCATAAAGGTTGTGGTTGTTCTCCTGTTGACCCTCCATGCATGGATGACATAGATAAACCACCCATCTGCCCCAAGGATAAGATCCAGGGCCAATATAACCATATGGTGGCATAAAGCCAAAAGGATTACTTGGGCATTGGTTGTTGATAAATTGATCTACCTTTTGATTTAACTCCATAACTGTTCGTCGTAGATCTTGGTTCTCTGCTTTCAATTCATCTATTTCGGCTTGTGAATTATCAAGAGGGTATTCATTTGTATTGCATCCAACACGCCTTGATGGCGGTTTAGGCCCACTATATCCCATCCCACGTGTATATCCAGATTTATATCCAAGGACCTTTGTAAGAATTTGTAATTCGGACTTTGGCTTCTCCCCTGATTCCCTTGATTGCTCCTCAGACTCAGCCTTCTCTTGTACCATTCTAACCTACAAAGATAAATAAATAATGAGCAAATTATTAGTAACATAAGTGCAAAACAATTTGCTCAACTCTTCATCCAATGTTAAAGACATAATAAAAGAGAGTAGTTCAGTGTCTCTAAACCACACAAGAACTAAAATCATCTGAACCTAGACCTTTAAAAGAAATTCATCCTAACTCTAGTATTAGAATATAACAATATCTAAAATGAAAAAAAAAAGCAAAAAAGCAAAAAGAATGAAGTTCTACATTACATGTCACATAAATTCTTGTGAAGTCAATTCCAAAAATCTAATCTAATTTACATGTAACATAAATTCATCAATCAAGAAACCTTGTTGTTTCTTAAAGTCGGTGAATTGTGAAACTTTTCCATTATTACATGATCAAAATTGACTGAAGCTATATATTCACTTAAAGCATACAAATAAAACAGCAAGTCAAGCTTTTTATCTTTCTCTTTCGCAGTACCAACGATAGAACTATAATGTATAACCTATCCCATCATCAATCAGATGATTGAACAATCCAAACGTGGAATGACGTATCACTAAAAAATTTACTCATAATTGCAACGCGTGAATGCTGTCTAATAAAAAAATTCTACTTCTTCATTTTTAAATCCAGAGAAATATCACGTTCCAGATGCATATGATGATCAATATAACTACAGCCTTAAGATACATTATTATGCTTTGAATTTACTCGAAAAGAAGAAGGATATAAGAAATATATTTTTCAGCTTGTAGAAACTGAAAAAATTTTAAGCAATGGAGCAACCATATTGCATACGCCCACACAAATACAATAAAGAGAACTAGATCATATGCTTTTTAGTAATAATTCCACATATAATATTTCTTATAATTTCTAAACTTACATGTTTTCCCTGCGCTATATTATTGACCCAATCGGTAGAGCTACCCCTATGCCGATGAAGCTCTTCAAATAAGTCAATTTCCCCTAATTTCTGCAAATTACACAATAATAGTATAAAATAAATGTGAGAAATTTTAAATAAATTTTCTTGCTCATGATTGACATGTTAACACAAATTTAAAATAAATTTAAATGTTAACATACATGTTTCTCTTTATGGCGTGCGAAGGACATACTTCCTCCTGTATGGGGATAGGGTAATTTATCCCTATTTTTTTTATTAATCTCCGAACGAGACTAGATAAATAAGATGCAGAAAAAGACAAAAATTAGTGATACATATCACATTACTAATGCAAATAAAACACTTCGACCTTATGCACAACATCATTGTCAAAGTAATCACATAAAGCTATCCAATCTGCTGGTCGATGTCGTATACTATCTGGCACATTTTGTCGAGCTAGCTGGCCTCCTCCCGTAGCTTTATAATGGGTCTTGTAGTTGCATCGAACCAAAGAATAAACTCTTCCTGCCACTTGATTTAGACAGCCCCACCAGTGTTGGCTTTTAGCCCAGTTTTGTGCTTCAAACTTTTCCTATTATATTACAAAATTTAAAGTCATTATATTAAACATCATACATTGTTAGTACAACCACCAAATTATATATTTAGCTATGGAACATTTAAAAGGAGCTACATAAAGACACTATAATATTACTTACCATGACTTTTCTGATAGTCATGTTTCTTATATCTTCTGGCACCGATAACCATGCCAACCCATTATCACTATGAACAGCTAACGGAACATCTTGTCGTATTTGCAATCTAAACTCCATAGACAATATGTGCAAGAAATCTCCCGTAATAGTTCCATTGCCTTTCTCATCAATCTCCATACCAAGTTGAGGCCAATGACCATTCCTACGGTAATAATCATGACAAAACGTACCTTTATATGCACCACGAACTTTCTTTTGCTCTTAGGGCGGTCAACCTGCTGAAGGGCAACATCATCACCATTATGGTCATTGGAAGCATCATTGCTCAAGCATCCATATGATCATCATCATTAAGACCCCAATCTTGGTGTTGATCATAGTGGCCTATATTTAACAAGTTCATATAACCAGGTGGTCCATCCATCCTGTATTAAACGAAATAAATATCATGAATTGACAATTAAAAAAAATAAAAACAACAAAAAATATTATATGGAAAAGAATACCAAATATGAGTCAATCCCTGCTTCTCCATCTGTACTATTCATTATGGTCTATACGATTGTATTTTCACCTGGAGTAGGCAGTCGAGAAAGAGTGCCTAAATCAATAAATATACGATTAATTGGAATTGTCCAAGGTATACTTATATCTTGCTGGAGTGCTTCATCTGGTTGTGGTTGATCTATTATATCTTCAAGATCATCATTCATTGGAAATAATGCTCGATTGAACAAGTGTCGATGGTTGACCTTTTGAACAACTTTCCAATCGCCACTACGCTTCTTAGGGTCTTTCAAGTAAATTACTTGCTGGCACATATCAGCAAGCACATATGGGTCATTGTCATACCATGTGCGATTAGTGTTTATGCTTACCATATCCTCATTTATGCTCTCTGGTTGGTGACGATGTGTGTCAAACCATTTGCATTTAAAGAGGAACACTTGTCGACCACCAAAATAATTTAATTGCATGATACCATTCAATATTCCATAGAAGACGATCGGGCTTCCATTGTGCTCCCCTATAACAGCAACTCCACTATTTTGTGTTTTCAAGCCAGCTTCCCTAAATTCCGTAATAAACCTAATCCTATTCATCACACAAGCATGAAAAACTTGAATATGTCTATATGGACCCCAAGATATTGCTTGGAGGTCATCTGATATTTCTGTCCCATCAAAGGCTTTTATCTGCATTATCTGTATGTCAATGCATAGAGTTAATTGAATTATATATTCTTTTGTTAAAAATATTTGCATTTTGGGTGAGTTACACTCGTACCTTGCTTCTAAACCACCCACCAAATTGAGTTGCAATAACCTGGCTTACATCTCTAATACCACGTGATAGCATATCTTGTTCAAATTCCCTGCTTATTAAAGTTAGAAGTATTAAGCGTGACATAATAATGAATCACACAAGAAAAAAAAATATATACCTTATGTGTGGTTCGACCTCTTCACAGTTGTTCAATACAGTCCAGTGCATCTTATTTAGTTCTTCATCCAAATCGGCATAAGTGAATGCACCAATTGGGCGTACAGGTTGTCTAAAAACTCTCATGCTGAAGTTTAAAGACACATCAGGACCATCCCATTGCCTATGAGGCCTATTAAGTTTGGATTCCATGTTATCAAAATACATAGAGCAAAATAAGATACTTTCTCGTACAACATAAGCTTCTGTGATGGAACCCTCTGGCCTAGCTTTATTCCCAACTTGCCCTTTAAGAACACCTAAGTACCGCTCTACTGGGTACATCCACCTATACTGCACCGGACCACAAATTCGGGCTTCTCTAGGCAAATGCACCATTAAATGTATCATGATGTCAAAGAAGCCCGGTGGAAAGATCATTTCAAGTTTACATAATGTTATAACTATGCTTTTCTCCATTGATTTCAAGATATCTACCCTCAACTCTTTTGCACAAAGCTCTCTAAAGAACCGAGATATTTCACAAACTACATCATAAATTTCATCACGAAGAAACCCACGCAAAACGACTGGAAGAATACGTTGAAGTAAAACATGGCAATCGTGACTCTTTAAACCCTTGAGTGTTGCCTCTGATTGACTTAGACATGATGCAATATTGGAAGCATACCCGTCTGGAAGTTTTATTTCTTTTATTAAGCGACACACCTCTCTTATATGTTGTAAGGGCAATGTAAATTGTGCTGGTGGCTTAACAGTTCGACCCCCTTGACTAGTAAGATGCAACTCAGGTCGAATCCCCATCTCTTGTAGTGTCTTTCTAGACTTTTCAGTGTCTTTAGACTTACCCTTAATATTTAGTATTGTGCCAACCAAGCTATCACATATGTTCTTTTCTATGTGCATTACGTCTAGGTTATGTCTAACTTCTAATTCCTTCCAGTATGGTAATTCCCAAAGAATGCTTTTCTTGCACCAATTGGTACCATCATTATTATGCCGCCTTCTCATCCCATTAGACTTTCCAAGTACTACATTTTCATAATTTGACAGTTGCTGCAGAATGTCATTCCTTGAAAATTCCCTTGGAGGAGGTCTTGTCTCTACCAATCCATTAAACTTCATGGATTCACGACGTAAACGATGAGACAAAGGTAGAAACCGTCTATGCCCCATGTAATGAAATTTACTCTGAGAGTGTCCACTAGTCATATCCATATTACAAACTGGACAAGCTTTATACCCTTTAGTAGTCCATCCTGATACATCACCATATGCTGGAAAATCATGAATTGTCCACAATACTGCTGCTTGTAAACAAAAAGATCGTTCTGCAACAACATCATATGTTCGAACCCCATATGACCATAACTCCTTCAACTCATCAATTAAAGGCTGGAAAAAGACATCGATATCCTTACCCGATCTTGGCCCTGGAATAAGTAAGGACATCAATAAATATGGCTCTTTCATGCATTTCCAAGGAGGAACATTATAGATAAACAATTACTGGCCAAATACTATACGTAGTACTTAAATTGCCAAAGGGGTTGAAACCATCGGTGGCAATACCCAAACGCACATTCCGAACCTCCTTTCCGAATTCTGGAAACTTATTGTCCAAAGTCTTCCATGTAAGAGAATCAGATGGGTGTCTTAAAATGTTATCATCTGTAACACGCCCTTCACTATGCCATCTCATATCCGGTGCCGTCTTTTTACACAAAAACATGCGTTGAAGGCGTGGAATCAAAGGAAAGTGCCTTAATACCTTCACTGCAACACTCTTTTTTTGTCTGCCATTTCTAGGTTTCCACCTACATTCATTACACCTTGGGCAAAAATCAAGATTCGCATACTCTTTCCTAAACAATACACAATCATTCCGACATGCATCAATCAAGTTTGCATCCATTCCTAGTGTGCGCAACATCTGTCGTGCCTTATAGTAAGAGGATGGCAATCTCTCACCTTGAGGTAATAAGTTTTTCACAAAAGATAACCAAGCATTAAAACTCTTAATGGATTGTTGGCCATCTACCTTCAAGTTCATCATCTGAATAACAGCAGAAAGAAGAGAAAACTTTGAACATCCAGGATATACTTCACGCTTTGCATCTTCAAACAAACTACTCCAATCATTGGAATCAACTTCACCACCAACCTCTTCACTCTCCGAATCATCATCGTCGTCATCATCATCATCATCATCTGTTGGGAATTTACGATCCAAATCTGAATCATGCAGCGGAAAATCGTTTTTTTTTTTTTTAAATTCCCAATCGGATCCAAGCATTTCAATTAAATCAGAAATAAATTCCAAGGGTTTAAAATTTTTATAAAGATCAAATCTTTTTGCAGCGGAATCAAAAGAAAACCCTAACCCAGTATCCATGTGTATCGATTAGATCAGAACAAGATAAAGATTTCAGATCCATACCTTTTGGTACTTTTTCAAATCTGGAAATTCGGATCTGAGATGTTGCAAACGCAAACACCCTCTACGGTATCCACACGAATGAATGCTCCTTAAAGATCCTCTGTGTGCTAGCACAATCTAGAACACCTTCTAGATTCGAACGGGATTAAACTTTCTAATCACGACTCTCGTGTTATTTGCTTTAGGGTTTACAGTGTTTCACTGCAGTCTAATGTGACAGCATGTGTTGTCTAACCCTAAAGACAAACCCTTATGTTCTATTTATAATGTCATTCAATAATGACATTTTTACCCCTTAATCTAATTAGGGATAAATAATTATATTATAATTTATTAAATAAATTATAAGATAATTAACGAACATAAGAATCCCTAATCTAATTAGGGAACATAAAACTATTTGGCCTAGGGCATAATTACCAACAATCTCCCACTTGCATTAGGCCAAATTATAATTGTTTATTATTCCCGTTGGACTTATTTAAATTCAGTCCACGATCCTTTTAGTTCATTCTTGTGTGTGACCCTGTAGGTTCACTTAATGTTGGCAGTAGATCTAAAACACACTTTAGATCTACAAGACATAATTGGTCTCTAGCAAGACATTATGTCTACCCAAATTAAGTGAAGATCGGTGATCCGACTCTACCTATTAACAGTCAGTTATTTAATCCTTTTGTTACACGATATCTTATAATTAAACATAAGGTGTGGATCAATACACACTTATATCGTTTAATCACATATTTCTTGATTCCAGAGTATGACTGACTTAAACAAATGATATTGATAACTCCTTATCAATTCATTCGAGCATGGCCATGCATTTCTCAGTCTTACCCATCAAGAGGCCCAAAAGATATCTCTCTCAAATTAATGAGAGGAACAAATCCCATCTTAATCACTCAACTTCTCTACATGATTCATATTATGCCGAATCCCAACCTTTATAATTATCCGGTTAAAGATAATGTTTGATTGAGTCAAAACACAATATTTCTCATGTTGGAATCTATGATGATTTCAGGTCTAAGGACTAAAATAACACTGCAAATGAGAAATACTTATCGCATTGATCCATATAGTATTCTCATATTTGGTCAATCCAATACAATGTACTCTTACATGTATTCATGTGCTGAATTGACATCTCATATCCATAATCAGTAAAACATGATCATCATCCAGCCAACATACTAGTCTTAATTCAATATTATTTCATATAATGAACGACTAGGGATAATTTAGAATAAAGTTATTTCTCACCTTATGGTTTTACTATTAAAGTGACATACTTTAATGACATAAGGAATAACCAATTTATTCAAGGAATAATACTTTATCAAAACAAAAAGCCAATAACAACTTTGATAAAGAAAATGACAAATATACTATAATGATAATAAACATTCAAATGACATAGAATCCATATGGCTTAGGGCACATCACTAGCAATCTCCCACTTGCACTAGGCTTGGTTAGATACAGGTCTAACACCTAATGCTCTAGTATGACCATCATACTTTGACTGTGGAAATGGCTTAGTCAATGGATCTGCTACATAGTCATCTGTATGTACTTTGCATATCTTAACATCTCTTCTATCGATGATCACTCGAATGAGATGATAACATCTGAGTATCTTTTGGATCACTGATGTGATCTTGGTTTCTTAGCTGCATCCGATGCTGCTATATACTCTGCCTCTATGGTAGAATCCACAACAGTGTACTGTTTGGAACTCTTCCAGCTTATAGTATCTCCATTTAAACAAAATACATAACCTGTTTGCGATCAGAAATCATCAAAATTGGACTGGAAACTGATATTTATGTAACCATTTACCACAAGATCAGTTTCCTATCCCATTTGTCAAAACGACATCCTTAGTCCTTCTCAAGTACTTTAGACTGTTTTTTACTACTATCCAGTGACTCTCACATGGATCTGACTGATACCAACTAGTGATGCATAAACGACATCTGGTCGAGCGCATAACATGGCATACATGATGAAACCAATAGCAGAAGCATATGGAATCCTACTCATGTGTTCACGCTCCTCCTTCTAAGCAGGACATTGAGTCTTACTCAATTTAATTCCATGTGACATTGGGAGAAATCCTCTTTTAGATTTTTCCATACTAAATCCTTTTAGTACTTTGTCAATGTATGCACTCTAACTTAGGCTAATGCTCCTTCTAGATCTATCTCAATAGATCTTAATGCCTAGAATATAGGCAGCTTCACCTAAGTCCTTCATTGAGAAACAATTTCCTAATCATGTCTTGACATTTTGTAATGTAGGAATATCGTTTCCAATGAACTATATGTCGTTTACATAAAACACTAAGAAAACTATTGCGCTCCCACTAACTTTCTTGTAAACACAAGATTCATATTCATTCTTGATGAAATCAAACTGTTTGATTGCATCATCAAGACGAAGATTCCAACTCCGAGATGCTTGCTTCAATCCATAAATGGATCTTTGAAGCTTGCAAACCCTATGTGAATT
Organism: Combretum micranthum; assembly: GCA_024138025.1. Taxonomy (NCBI): domain Eukaryota; kingdom Viridiplantae; phylum Streptophyta; class Magnoliopsida; order Myrtales; family Combretaceae; genus Combretum; species Combretum micranthum. The sequence continues at coordinate 82,338 of JAMXBD010002210.1, read as the reverse complement.
CCCTAGATTATCAAAACCCTCCGGTTGTGTCATGTACACATCCTCAATGATGTTTCCATTCAAGAAGGCTGTTTTGACATCCATTTGCCATATCTCGTAGTCATAATACGTAGCTATAACAAGAAGAATTCTCACAAACTAAAGCAAAAAGGTTTCATCATAGTCTATACTATGAGTTTGCTTAAAACCTTTTGCAACTAGTCGTGCTTAGTAGGTATGCACTTTGCTATCCATGTCAGTTTTGTTCTTAAAAACCCATCTACACCCAATAGTCTTAACACCATCAGGTGGATCAATCAAAGTCTAAACTTGATTATCGTACATGGATTGCATTTCTAATTTCATGGTTGATAACCATTTCTCAGAGTCAGGGCCCTCCATCGCTTCCTGGTAAGATGTGGGCTCATCTTGATCTATGAGTATAACATCACAATTGTCAGTGTTGAGAAATCCATATTTCTCAAGCTCATGATAAATCCTACCAGACCTACCCGGCCTTTAGCTAGTGGTTCAGGCTCAGCAACTACTTGCAAGTCTAATTGAACATCCATCATGGGTGCTATGTTAGTTTGTGGTTCTCGAACTTCTTCGAGTTATATTTTACTCCCACTGGTTTCTTTAGAGACAAATTCTCTTTCTAGAAAGTAACCATTACGAGCAACAAACACTTTGTTCTCAAATCGGTTTTAGAAGTAATATCCTTTTTTGTTTCTTTTGGATATCCCACAAACAACCATATATTAGATTTGGGTGCGAGCTTGTCAGACACTTGACGTTTGACATATGCATCACAGCCCAATATCTTTAAAAAGACAAACTGGGACGTTTCCCATTCCATAACTCATATGGTGTCATTTCAACCGATTTTGATGGAACCTCGTTCAATATAGACGCAACAGTTTCTAGGGCATACCCCAAAAAGAATATTGGAAGATCTGTCTGACTTATCATTGATCGAACCATATCTAATAAGGTTCAATTTCTCCATTTAGAAACACCAGTCCATTATGGTATTCTTGGAGGAGTTAATTGTGAGATTATCTCATAATCCCTAAGATAGTCAGAAAAATCTTGGATTAAATAACCTCTTCTAGCAGGTGAACTCAATGGTCTGCATACATCTGTATGTATGAGACTCAACAAGTCAGTAGCTCTCTCACTTTGTCCAGTAAAAGGAGTTTTTGTCATCTTACCCATTAAAAAGATTCTCATGATTCATATGATTCAAAATCAAATGAATCTAAAAACTCATCTTGATGAAGTTTTGATATGTGTTTCTTTTTAATGTGTCCTAAATGACAATTCCAGAAGTAAGTCGGATTTGAATCTTTTGGTATTTATATTATAAATGGACTTATTATCAGATTCATCAAAGTTTAGAACATGGAGACCATTCATTAAATGACTAAATCATAAAAGATGTCTCCATAATGGATGCAGATTGTATTATTCTCAATAACAAATCTAAAACCATCAATGTCCAAACATGAAACTGAAATAACATTGCTACTCATAGCAGGCACATAGTAACAGTTACTTAAAATAAGTCCAGAAGGCAAAGCTAATTCAAAATTTCCTACAGCTAATACAACAACTTTTGCTCCATTAGCCACACGTAGGTCCACTTCGCCTTTTGCCAATTTTCTACTTTGCTTAAGACCCTACACATTTACACAAATGTGAGAGCTATATCTGGTATCTAATACCCTTGATATATAAGTAGATAAATTGACATGTATAACATAAATACTTGAAGAAATAGTCTCACTATCCTTTTTCCTTTTCAGATCTTCCAAAGATAGTTTGCAATTCCTCTTCCAATGACCTGGTTCATTGCAGAAGAAGCAAACCCCTTCCTTTGGTGGTTTAACCTTAGGCTGGGTTTTGAGCCCTTTAGCTTTGGTCCGACCTTTTAGCTTTGCCCTTACCCCTACCATTGGCTTTTCTCTTCTTGCCCTATCCCTTTTGAACCAACACAATTCAATACTTGTGTGATCACAAATCTCTCATGCCTTGCCTATTGTTGGAACATTTCCTAAAGGTGTATGATCATATCGTATGCCTCCATGTCTTCCATTTGCTTCCGAAGCTCAGGATTCATAGTGGCAAGCATGATGCAAGTGACATTCAAAGAGTCTACAACTCTTAGAGCATCAGCAACAAGTTCATTAGGGATTGGTTCATTTAATTTCCTTTCATGCTTAAGAACAATTCTTAAGTTACGGTACCAATCAAGGAAATTTGTGGTATTCAGATTATCTTTTCAAGAATCGATCGCAAGGTTATGTTGTTTGTTGTCATGATCTATATACAGAGGCATGCAAAGTTAATTATCTTTATATAAGTCATTTTACATACTTCTACTATTTTATCAAATTAATAACCCTTCAATATTAATTCGGAAAACAAATTTTCTTAGTAGAATAAGATCCATATTTCACCAAATATTGAGTCAGCTTTGGCATGACGCTCAAAATTTAGTTATTTAGGTAGGAAACCCTTTTCCAATTACATCACATGTAACTCTTGTTATGGGATTGACATCACATGTCCCGGCCAAATAATCCCATTCAATGCCATAGGCCCAAAACCGTTTTGATGGCCTATTTAAGTCTAACCATTACGACATGCAAATAACACTATTATTCACTCCTGTCTGACTAGGATGGTCTTTTGTACCCTGCTTTGGCAGAACCTACAATTGGACAATCTAAGTCTTGACAGGTGTCGAAACATGGAAGGCATTTTATGACTTAGTATTTTGTAAAGGTTTATTTTATCTATATGTTAAAACCTTATCATATTAGATGGATACTAAGCATGTAAATGTGCAAACGTGGTATCACATACATTCACATATATCATCATATATGGTATAACATGCTTATAAAGAAAAAGAGAAAGTGTCATAGTATGGCCCTTAATCTATGTTAATCTTCATAAGCCAATATGAAGATCAACGGTCCAAACCTAAGGTGAGAATCCATAAGCATGGATTTAAAATGATAGAACTCATATCTTCATCATGGTGCTTTGACTTCTCCATCATCATGGGTTCGAAAAATCTTCATTACATCTTCATGTCTTCATTACAAGATAAAGAAGATACAACAAAACCACTACTACTAGTAGAATATAAATTACAACAAAACAAAACGACACGCAGGCCGTATTTATAAAATTACAACCCAAGATGTAAAAGAAAGCAACCTGCCAATCACATAGGTCTTAGGGCCATACTATGCACCATGCATTCAACACAACATATATGAAAATTATACATATGGCTTAAAACAATTCAAAACCACTCACATATGTTGACTATCATAATAGTCGAAAAATTGCAGGGGTCAAGGGGATTGCGTCCCCTTGTGGGGTCAAGGGGACAGCGTCCCCTGTGGGGTTTCAGGGGCAACGCCCCTGAAACCTAGACGAAATTGAAAAAGAGAGTAACAATTTTTCTTTACAAAACTGAGTTGTAAGAAAAATTTTTCATCAATGAGAATCCATAAATTTATGTTCAAAACTGTTAAGGCGTTTGTTCATGTATAGCAGAAATAAAATATAAGAAACCATTTCTATCATATTCTCATTGAGAGTGATAAACAAATTTGATAAATAAATCAAATCATAACGTCCTTTAAAATTGCAGATCACTATTCATCTAATTGCAGGAGTCCAAACATTTGAAAACCGATTTAAAACCATTAAATATGATCTGCATGGTAAGAACATTATCTATTTACTTTTGTAATCCGATTACAAAACAAAACAAAAATTCAATTTCGTCCAACGCTGAGAACCCTAAACTTTGATGTAATCACATTACAATGGATCTGTTCCATAACGAACAAAAACGAACAGATTCGTTACTCATGTCAAAAACCCTAGATTCTGATGTAATCACATTATATTCAAAATTAATGCGATCATATTACATCCAAACCTTTTCAACAATTGAACAGAATAAGACGATCCAACATTCAAATATTATCAACATATATTTGTCAGATTTGATGTAATCCGATTACACAAAATAATAGCGAAAAAGGGTTTCGTAATAAGCATGCATAAAATTGAAATTCAAAATTTCGAATTATATGTCATTACAAGCATGAACAGATCCGAAATCAAATCCCAATGAAATAATTTCAATAAGCGTAAAATTATCACATGCATATCCTTAACACGATTTCAAAACTTGTACATGTATCACACATACATACAGTCTAGAGAATCGATTTAATTGAAATCGCAAGTGGCTCTGATACCACTGTTGGGAATTTACGATCCAAATCTGAATCATGCAGCGGAAAATCTTTTTTTTTTTTTTAAATTCCCAATCGGATCCAAGCATTTCAATTAAATCAGAAATAAATTCCAAGGGTTTAAAATTTTTATAAAGATCAAATCTTTTTGCAGCGGAATCAAAAGAAAACCCTAACCCAGTATCCATGTGTATCGATTAGATCAGAACAAGATAAAGATTTCAGATCCATACCTTTTGGTACTTTTTCAAATCTGGAAATTCGGATCTGAGATGTTGCAAACGCAAACACCCTCTATGGTATCCACACGAATGAATGCTCCTTAAAGATCCTCTGTGTGCTAGCACAATCTAGAACACCTTCTAGATTCGAACGGGATTAAACTTTCTAATCACGACTCTCGTGTTATTTGCTTTAGGGTTTACAGTGTTTCACTGCAGTCTAATGTGACAGCATGTGTTGTCTAACCTAAAGACAAACCCTTATGTTCTATTTATAATGTCATTCAATAATGACATTTTTACCCCTTAATCTAATTAGGGATAAATAATTATATTATAATTTATTAAATAAATTATAAGATAATTAACGAACATAAGAATCCCTAATCTAATTAGGGAACATAAAACTATTTGGCCTAGGGCATAATTACCAACATCATCATCATGGTGATCTTCATTACGAGCCATGTCTTCCAACATTTGATGGTCCATATTATCCTCAAATGGTTGGTCATTGATTTGTACATCGTTATCCACATTCACTCCAACTACATTTGACTCACCCATAGATGTTAGGAGTTCACCATGATAGATCCACCTATCGTAACCCCAAACCATACCCCTTCGAAATAAATGACGTTGAATAACCTCAATTGGGTGCCACTCCACATTGACGCAATCACGACAAGGACAACGAATACGACCATCAGGTTCTCTAGCAAACTTCACTGCTACTTGAAGGAAATTCCTAACCCCCTCAACATATGTTCTACTTGATCGGTTATAGGTATGGTGCCAAGTTCTTTCTGACATCCTAAAAATTAAACTACATTATTTCGTTATTTTTTAAACCCCTCAAATGCATGTACCATAAGAATCCAATCATATTTACTTTTAAATAATAGGAAAAAAAAGGCATAACATGGAAGAAAATTCTATGAAGCAATTATTTTCTATTTCAACTTGGGATGATAAAATCAGAGCCCAAAATTTATCATACTAACCATATTTCGAAAAAATACAAAATTCATTTAGTTGAAAAACTCGAAACCATAAACAAATATATATATGTATATATAAGTATTAAATAAATTTTCTTTTTCAATAACACTTTTTAAATAGAAATTCATTAGATATAATATTTCATAGGCCGAATTCAAGTACCATCCGAACAAGAAAAAAAAAAACACCAAACCATGTCAGGTGAAGATAAAGACAGAGAGAAAAACACCATTAAATCTTCCAGTACCCATATCGTCCAACCCCCAAGCTCCTTTTTTTCCTACCTTACCCGTAACACTCAATTATGACCTTCCAATTGTTGCTTTTTTTAAAGTTTGAAACAAAGAAAATATGAAGTTAAACTTGCCATTCTCTTGCAATTGAGTTGGTATTTGATTTGAGAATTTCAAATATAGTGTGCCTGATATTCGTGCAATCACGTTTGGTCAATTTTACAAAATGGAATAGAATAACAAATATTGCAAAGAAAAGAAAACAAATATAAAGCATTGACAAGAATAAAATAATCTAAATATACACTAGAGCTAGAGGATTTAGTATCAACAAAGTTTCCTTAGAAGGCTGATGCACTATTGTTTATCTTCATCATTCAATCCGCATCCGGAGACGGTCGAGCTTCTCTATATAAAGCATGTCCAAATCAACAATAACAGAAAAGATTATGCTCTTTACATGAAGAAATTGAAATTTGGCCAAAAAACTAGGAAGGAAATTATATGCTGTAAGTTCATTGTTGTCTTCCCACCAACACACACCCCCCCCTCTTCCAACACAACCCGAAAAAAGAAAAAAAAAAAAAAAGAGAGGGGGTTTAAACTGTTGTCAGCAAGGATCAGTATCTCAATTGTATTAGCATCTTGAAACCTATTTCGAGTATCATTGCAAAGAAAGTCCTATTATCAAAACAAACAGAAAGGCTATCCTCATGACACTATATTCGAAATCTCATATCAATCAAATATGAGTAAGTCGAGCAAATAAATGAATTAACTATCTGCATAAAAACTCCACCACCATGACAAATCAGAGACTCAAAATTTTTAATGGATCATGAGAAATCAACTTGAAAAAAAAAAGGTTATGTCCCATTTGTTTGTGCGATTTCTTCATGCATTACATACATGTGACTTATTACACCAACTAAGAAAAAAATATTCATGAGTAGTTATGACAACACAACCTAGAAATATTTACCTCACAGCGCTCCTAGAATAGCCTCAATGGAGCCAATGCAGAATCTACAAGCCACTTAGCCTTGCAAAATGAGAGGGAAAAATGAGCATAAAAAAGTTGAGAGAAGCTGACCATATTAACAAACAACCTAAGCTCCAAATTGCAATCTTCAAATTTAGGAAAAAACAGAGAGAGAAAGAAAACAAAAGAAAAGTGAAAGAAGCAGTGAGAGATAGATAAACAGTTAATCTTTTGAAGCTCCTAGTTTTTTGTTCGTTCGTGATCAAGCTGCTTGTGGTTTTTTTCTCCATCTTGTTAAACCTTCTCAACAGCTTACGGATTTTCTTATTAAGTCAGTAAAAGGTTTGGCTGGCTTTTGCTAGATCTCGTCTTGGACTTTGCAAGGCTCCGGTGAGACGTATATGTGTATTTATATGGTCCAGTACACAGTAGAGAGTCTGAGTTAGTCATATTGTTTGGTAGCTCAGTTGGTTAGTTGTGTGTATTGTATAAATAGCATGGCAGGCTTTCTTATATTAATATACCAACATTCTGTTATTGTTGCTCTCTGTTTCCTCTGCTCTTACTCTTCGTAACTCTACGTGAGATCTTGCAGATCATTCCACAGATTTAATATTTTATAACCAGCCTCAGATAATCACGGTTTAAGTTATCCATTTTATTGTAAAAGGGCAAAGTCTTGCCATGCTTAAACCCAGTTCCATTTCATTAGAAAAATCATAGCTATCATAGTCTCTTCTCCTGCAATTAATAAATCAAATAATTTCTCTTTCCAAATGCCACTAAAACAGCCCAATAACTGAAAAGCTCCATCTTAAAAAATCTTAAACAAATCTAGAACATAAAGATAACATTTCTACATTAAGGAAGCTTTTATTAATTCCTCAAGAAAGTGCTAGAGTCTCATAGAATTATATAAAACCATGTTTACTCCAACATATTTCTGAAACTTTTTCGCATAGTATAGGATAGTTATCAACTCTTCCAAGTTCCAGGATATCCTATGGAACCATTTGAAACCCGTACATATCACAAATTCCAGGTATTCAATATTCATTTACTATAATTAGGATAAATTTAACAAATTTCTAAGTAACTCGGCCAACATTAAGGCTTCGAGTTGATTGGGAAGGGGGGTTGACCAAAGCAGCACTTCAAATTAGAAGTATCTTTCATTCAACTCACGATATATGAGACTTTTCTTAAAATTGCACTAGTTTTAATTGTTTACTACATATGTAATATAAAAAAAATTGCAAAACTTTCAAGAAAATCTAATATACCATAAACTTCGTAAAACATAATTAATTTTGAATTTTCTATCATGGTATCTTTGATGAATATTATGGAATTATGATTGCATAATATTATGATGAATTTCCTTTTCCCATTTTGCTCCTTAAAGGAATTAGGGAAAAACTTATGGATTTAACAACACATAAAACAAACAAACATACTCTTCGTCCTTCATGATCCACAGCAACAAGTGAAAACTGGATCCGAAGAGAGAGCACTAAAAAATAATGTAAGAAACAGAGTGGAATTTGACTGAAACCATAACCTAGAATTTCTTCAATCACACTTAAATGAGTGTCACAAAGGCCAGGATAGCAAGGGATGGATGAGTAGGGTATGAAGCTGAAAACAGGCCAATAAATTTGAAGACTCACGCAAACCATAACAAAAGTGTATTTTGAAATGAAAACTATTTTGAAAACTATGGTTCACTAGATCCAAGGACAACATTACCTATTTTGAAAACTATTGAACATAGATTTATGTTTGCTTCAGTTTTCCAACTCCCTATTTTGAAAACTATGGCTCACTAGATCCAAGGACAACATTGGTTAGAGAGGGAGTTTGCGATGCAGGCAACAACTCAATCCATCTTGTAGCCTGCCAAATAAGGACCAGGACAAAATCTTTTGATACTGCTTATGTTGGAGATTGATCGATCAACCTAGTCTCGGTATTCCCTGCAATTTGGTCTATCAAAGAAAAAACAAGATGGTTGGACGAATATGGAGCAAGAGAGAAGCTAATGACTCAGAATACTTTCCATTCATTCAATTTAATTCCAATGCGACACATCTGTCGTTGTTTCCAAATCCAAAGCAGCAGTATACCAAAACTGAGAGCATAAACAAGTTATGTTCTAAATTAAAGCAGGCCAAAAGTGATGGAAACAAATACCCCAATTCGAACTCCCCTGATCTGTGTGTTTTGTGGAAGCAGTTATGCGAATAAATTTATTGAAGACACATATACCAGAATCCTCACCACTTAATTATGGCTCACAGTAAATACAAGTAGCAAAATGAACCTACAACACTTCATTCTTTATATCACTCAATGCACATAAACACAAGTATAGAGAATTCCTCCAAAGGTCGTATTGCACAACAGAGAATGAGATTGAAAACAAATTGAATAATTGGCATACATGGCATGAGAGAATAATGGAGAAAGCTAGGGGCCCATAGGGCTGTGAAACACATCATGAAACCATTTGATGACACAGATACCATCGTCCATCACATACCGACATTCATACCTCTACGTTCTCGCAATTTCATATACGATATTTCAAATCACCCATGATTCAATTGAGCAGAACCAAACTTCTTTTGTTATTTCTCCACCTGATTTTAACCACTGGCTTTTAATCATTTTCGTATTCAATGATCAACAATCCTTTTCGTATCACACTTCTCCAACCTATTCATTGCTTAGTATCATATACATATATGTATGTATTTTTATGGGAACGAGCACTTAATTTAGCATGTTAAGAAGATCAATCTTCGCAATTTTTATCATCTATAAATTACTAAGATTATCAAAGCTACACATACAAAGAAACTACGCCACATACAACCAAACATTTCGAAAACCCAAATACCTAACCATCTTCATATCCGTATATAGGAAAAAAAAAAAAAGAAGAAAAACCTAATCTAACCCTAAAATACCTAACCAAAGGGATTCGAAAAAACTAGATTAAATCATTTATAGAAACATAATAAATTACACATTCAACAACATTATGAATATAAAAGAACAAGAATTAAGGATAAAAATCACACCTTGATTTTGTCCACCAATGCAGCATCTTCTGGAGGAGAAAAAAATTAACTTTGTTGAGAAGAGAGATTGTTGAGAAGAAACTACCAGCGCAGTCTTCCTATAATTATGGTGGAATGAGATGAAAAGAGAGCGGGAGAGATAGAGAGGAGAAGAGCGGGAACAGTAAAAAGACATGAGCGATAATAGAGAGGAGAAGCGGGAACAGGAAAACGTAACAGAGAATAGAGAATGAGAGAGACGTGGGAAATAAAAAATGGGCATACGTGTAGAATCTTTTTTTAGCGGGTCACTCCTTGCAAAAGGGTTATCTTAATTTATTTTAAAAAAAATATAATATAAAGATATATCTTACTATTTATAAAACTTATTGCAAGGAGACTTTCTTTGCATAAAATAAAAAAATAAATTAATTGATAATTTGGTCACAAAAAATATCCTCGTCACAATCTATTCCTTGCAAGAAATCAAATTTCTTATAGTTATTCGAAAAATAAATAGGTGGAGACAATATTCTCTATTAAGATTATGCCATATAAGTAAGTAAGATTACATGCAGTATATATATAGTACTATATATGGTCTCATATACTTATTTGACATATCCTTAATAGAGAGTTGTGAAAAATAGATGATTCAAGGACTATCTACCTATCTTCTCAATGAAAGATATCTCTAAGATAGATGGATAAAGGGTTTATATATTTTTTTTTAATCATAAAAAAAAACTTTAAAAAAGCGTTGATATTTATTTTTTATATATTCTCTAATGTTGAGAACAATATATTAACAAAAAACAAAAAGAAAAGAAAAGAAAAGAAAAGAAAAAGATCGTTTGAAACAAATGCAGGACCAGTGGAACTACCGTTGAAGGTCACATGAAAAGACTCAAATGGAAGTGGGAATATTAGACACAGCACCTAAAAGTACGAGCCTGCGTGAGGACACATAATACATACACTGTTCAATCAGAAAAAGTCAGCTTTAGGACAATAACATTATTGTCCAAAGTTAGGCAAAAACCCTAACACACTCCAAAATTTAATGCAACCGTGGACGTCTGGTTGACTGCAACATCAAAAGTCAACCTTATTGGAGCCGATGGACATGCAGACAGATAGCAGTTTACCCCTATACATTCACTATAGTAATTAACATCATTTTGGATAATGGCATCTAAGTGCTTTTATCTTTAATTTTTAATAATTTAATATCTTTTTTTTAAATTTAAAAATTAGTAATAGTATAAATAATATTTTATGAATATTTATTATGATGACGAGATAATAGGAGATACTTAATCAACGATTGTAAAAATCTAAAGAGAAGATACTAAACTGTCAAAATTAAAAGTATATTTGGTCATCTATTATTCTGTCATCAAAATAAACATCTATAAAATATTATTTAATAAAGATATGAATCACACATACAAAAGTACAAACACTAATTATCAAAATAAAAAATATCAACACTAAATTATAAAAAATTGCACACTTACCAGCCATTATTACTACCTCTTTTTATTTCTTAATTTGCAAAATAAAGAGGATACGGGATTACTAAGCTCATATATAGTTAGTATGAATACTTTTCTTTTGAATTTTCTATATGTTATAATCATTGGGACAAAATTTTTTAAAAAAAAAGAAGAAGAAGAAGAAGAAGAAAGGAGTTCTGAACTTTTGTCATCACATGAAAGGATGCAAAAAAACTAGGGGAAAAGGGATTCATTATCATTTGTGTGTCATAAGATAGGATAAGTAGTGGGGATTGGATATATTGGTGGTGTTATTTTTTATTTTACACAAGTGCATAGTTTGCACATGGTGGGCTTTAGTCATGTATAAATGCCTCTTGTATAGTAATGTTTCATAATAGATCAATTAGAAAAACGATACGCACTTTCATTTTTTATCGTGCTATTCATATGACTTTCTTTTTAACTCTTGTTTTGCAGTCTTCATGATAAGGTAATTCTATTTTTTATTTTTCTGTTATGCAACCAATTCAAGATGATATCCAAGCTTGGTTAGGATTCACCACAATTGATTTTTATGTTGTTCTTTTGAAATGAATGGATAATCTTGAGGTAATCAATATGAACACAAGTGTTGATCAATCATGTCATGATCCTTTTTGTTTGTTAGGATGTAATAATCATAAAACTATAGTGTGCATGTTTTGTTTAATGGATCAAATTTATTAAGTTGGAGTTTATCCATTAAACTTGCTTTAAGTGCAAAAGTAAAACTAGAATTTATAGATGAATCTTGTCATATAATTTATTATAATTCTATGAGGGGTTAATGTTATGAATAGTATCTAAATTTTGATAAAATAGAGAATTAGATACCTAAACTTTGAAATTGATTAATTTAAATCTGAAAGAAATTTCGATGCACGCCAATAGTACCTCTGTCAATTTCTTTTAGGTATTATATTGATTAATTTCAAGATGTTCAGGTACCAAATATATCAATTTCAAAGTTTAGATACGAAATTGATCAATTTATTAGTTCAAGTACCTAATTACATATTTTGCCAAAGTTCAGGTATCAACATTATCCCTTATTTGAGTAAACAAAGTGGATTGGATGTAATTTTATGGTTTGATATTAGATTCTCAATTTGATGTCAAAAGAGTTAGCTTAGGGTTTCATAAAATTGGCAAAAGAACTTTTGATTGATATATGTAAGAGATTTGAATTGTTGAATAGACCTTTGTTATTTCAATTGCAAAGCGAGATTGTTAATTTCAAACAAGGAGCTGCTAATGCCATGATGAATTTCAACACATTGAAACATCTATGGGATGAATTGAATGGTTCATGTAATAAACCTCAATATTAATGTGGTGTTATTGACAATTTCATATGTGAATTGGCTTAAGAGTGTATTTAGATAGATAGTTAAGATAGGCTTGTTTGATTACTTATGGGATTGAGTCAAGCCTTCTATAGACCTGAGCATACATCTATTTCTAACAGCAAAAGCATAAGGAATATACATATATATATATATATTGCGTGTGTGTGTGTGTGTAATACATACATCCTATTAAATTAAAATTTGCCATTAGTATATCATATCGAAAATATATATGTAAATATTATATGATGAAATAAAAAAAAATCATATTTACATAATGTATATTAATTATATGCATATAAGCAATACTATTGTGTATATATTTTAATATGTACCAGATGAGAGCACCAAATGAGCCAGCTTGTTCATTTGGTAAATAATTTTGCCTATTAGCTTGTAAGTTAGCTATACAACAAACTAGTTGATAACTCCTCTTAATGCAGAATCAAAATTAGGTTAAAATCTCTCAAGAAATAGAGAGATTTTGAGCCAATGACTTGGGAAGCTTGAAATCCATAAACTAAAGTGTGTACAAATCAATTAAGTTTAGCGAAAACATCCATGTTTTCCTCCAAAATCACTTTTATGGCAATTGTATAAATATCTTATCAAGAAATAGAGGAATTTTGAGTTGGTAACCATGAACCTCCACATTTTTGCATTAACTGGAGTTGTTCATCGTTTGTTATTGTGTCACACCCCGAATTGAATCAAGGCGTATACAATCACCACATATAATACCTTATGTATTACACGCACATGTATTTTTAAAGGATTTGTTTATCGTAAACATTTGCTACTCCATTTTAATTTAAAGAAATAATTTAATTAGATTATGAAAATAACTGGGTTCATAAAGATATGTAAAAATTTATGAAAACATTTTGGAAACTACTCTCATAAGTAGATTAGCTTCCAAAAACAAAATCATACCATCTGGTATCTTCTATACCTTTCATAAATAGTAAACAAAATTTTAAAAACTTAAATTAAAAAACTTGGACTCCACTAAGCCTTAAAAGAATATTACAAATTACAAAATATTAATCTAGTTCTTCAGTGAAAATAAAAACAAAATTCAACCAACAATCCTAAACCACTTCTCTCTTCAACAAACTTCTCCTAAGTCGACCCATACCCAAGATAATCAACGTCATCATCCAATAATCACCAATACCACTATCATCAACATCATCATCATTAACAAATCATCCTCATCATCACATCACATTTATCCTCATCAAATCATCATCATCATTAACATCCATTCAACTCCTGGAAAGAAAACAATAATGAGTCAAAGCCTAGTACACATTAACACAAGCACACACAGGCTTAAACTAGATGCAATGCAATAACAACAAGTTATTATCTTTAAATCAAAGTAAACAAATCATCATTAGAGCACTCACACTCTGAAATAATCTTTGGGAACTTAGGGGTCCTGAGTAACAGTAGCTGGTCAAGGAGTCAGTATAAGCAGTCCGGATACTTATATCTCCTACATAACTTTATAAAAAAAATAGCCTCATCTGGGATTCACAAATGTTACACATCTCTACTCATCTCAGTCCATTACAGCAGTAGTTCAATTGGTTCCATAAACGTAAACTAAAACATGTTACTTCACCCCGAGCTTAAATAGATGTTATTCTAATATCATTTGCCCCATTGGTTGCCCGCTGAGCCATTTATAAATTGTCGTTGTATTATGATAGGGTAACCTAAGTGCTTAAACTACCGTACTCGGCTCCAAACAAGGTTATCGCTTCCTAGACCGAATTCAATGACACAACTACAAGCAACACTCAATTATTAAGCTGTCTTTAAGTTTTTAATTCATTTTGAATGCCTATCCTAGCAATCATCATGCAAGTTAATGTGTACCTTTCTAATTTGAAGTCCAAATAGAGAGATGATAGATTAGAGGCCATCGTAGAAGATAAATCGAGGTAAACATCCGTTCATGAAATTTGTAATGCCTTAACCTAATGGCATTACAACCTGCCACGTATCCTTAACATAGATGGACACGCTAAGGCTATGAAACACTAATCCATAAATAATCAAAACATATATCTTCAATACTCACATGTAAAGGGTACTTATTTAAAACATTTCATAAAAATAAAACTTCTAAATAGTCTTGTTAGCATAAACCAAAGCCAACTTTAAACAAACTTAAAACATAAAGGGAAGACTTATAAATTAGTCTTAAAGTCATAAAACACATAAAATCTCATAAAGTCTTCAACTCAATCTAATTCCAAGCTAGCCAATCTAAACATCAATAGGAAAGTTTGGTGCACTATTATCGTTCCTGTAGTCCACAAATACATCAAATCCAAACAAATCATATATTTCTTGATCTTCACATGTTCCTGAAAAAGATAAAAAAAAAAAAAAAGAGCAAATATTGCCCAGTAGGCCAAACCATACATACAAGCGCATGAGACACATCATACATAATCACATACAACCTATTATAATGTAACAAACACAGGTTATTATCTTTTTAATAGCTAGCAAATAGCATAATCTAGAACCATCTGCAGTCTAATTCTAAACCTGGAGTTACTCATGACTCCATAAAAACACTCATTATAGAAAATAGATAATATATAAATATATTGATGTTGGGTACTTCCTACACACCCGGTGCAGTTATTGCATAACTCCTAAATTACCGGAATCATTTCTATGCACGAGTCCACTTGAGACATTCTCATACATAGGTCATTAGGGTGCTAGCATTAGTATCACAATTAGCCTAGTCTTTACTAAAACCAGCTAAACACAAGCAACAAGGAAATTTAACTAAAAGTCAAATAGATTTAGGTCAATTATAAATTCTAGCCTACAAGCACATACAACAAGTGAGGTAAAGTCATATTTGAATCAATTTCAAGGAATAAAACTTAATTAACCAAAATCCTGATCACATAAAAAGAACAGGTTTTAGTATATAGCTTCCATAGCATAAACCTAATCCAAACTTCATCTAAAACCCTAATCTTAATAGAAATATAATTCGACACCTTCTTCCTTGATAATAATTCTTCACTACAACAAATCTCCTTAGTAATCCTTCCAAACCCTAGAATTCTGTTCAATACAAATCAAACTAATAATCAATAGAAAATTGCTTCTATGTAATCATAAAGATTAAGAACATTCAAACTTTCCTAGAATTGATTCTCAATCCTTCTTGATCACTAAAAATCCAAATCTCCAAACAAATTAGGATTTTCTTTAATTTCTTCTTCAAAACCAATAGAAAACCCTAAGGAATATGATAGATCCTTTACATTCTAAAGAAAAGATAGTTATTTGATTGCCTTAATCTAATCTTCTAAATCTCTTGGATGCTGTGATTACTCACAGAGAGGATTTTCTAGGTTTTGGAGTGATTTTGGAGAAGATACATAAGCCTAAGATACAAAGAAACTCGTGGAAACTCTTTATCTTTCGAACAGGGTACGTTAGTAGTTTTTGAAGATGAACCGGTGGTGTAAACACCAAAGCTAGAAGTTTTTTGTGTCGGGTCATTTTCTTTACACGTACGCCGATGGTGTAAATATAAAAGTTGGTGGCATACATACTTAAGCTGACAACCAACATAGCTTGAATAACATTTTTTTATTTCAAAGCTAGCTTCAATGCTGCTAAAGCCACAGAACATACATCGGTAGTATAGGACATTAAGCTGTCGACGTACCTAGCCGGTGTACAGCTGCGAAAATCCATCTTCAATTACACTTCTGCCATTTAACAAAACAAACAACTTTACTTTAGGAATGTTCCATAAAACTCTCTTATAATATATCTAATTACACTTTTACCCTCATTTATAATATATTTATCTGTATATTACATCTCTCCCTTCCTTAAAGAAACTTTCGTCCTTGAAAGTTACCTAGATTATTGAAAAGATTGGGTGTTTTGTCTTCATTTCCTCCTCTAACTCCCATGTAGCTTCTCGCTCTGACTGGTTTGTTCACTGTACTTTCACATATTTGATTACCCACCTTCTCAAAATCTTCTCCTTAGCATCAATAATCTTTAAGAGCTTTTCAACTGCAGATAGATTTGGTTGTACTTCCAACGGTTCCAATGCTATTATTTGTCATACCCCGGAGGATATCTTAAACGTGGTAATCTATTGCATGTAATATTAAAGCTAATGAATGATAACCTTAATCATGCAAGAGCTTCAATATCATGTGTAAGGCGTTTTTCTAAGACAGAAGGAGACTCCAAAGGGGTATTACGTTTAAGTAGATAATAAAAGCATGCAAGAGATTATAAATATAACATGTAATAATCATTAAGTTCAAATTCTTACAACTCTTAGGAGCATTCCACCGTTCTTATAGTCTTACTAATCTAAGCCAACAAAATAATATATATATTTGTAACAAATGCCTATTATAGATATTTTACTTAGAAGTCTAAACCAAAAACTAAAATATGCAAACTTCTTCCAAAAGCTCTTAGTAGCTTTGGCTCATACCTGACAAATAGGGTTTCTTGGTTCCAACCACAAGTAATCAAATTGAAACAAAAAGCTATAGGGGTATAAGTAAAACTAGCTTAGTGAGAAAATTCCCTTCTTTAAAATGTTTCCATAAAACATATAAGTAATTAGGCAAGCATATGAATATGTAGAGCTAGGCAAACGGGCCTAGAAGACCGGGCCGGGTCGGCTCACATTGGTCCGTAGGTTAAATGGGCCAAAATTTCTCGGCCCGGGCCCGACCTGCTTTGGCCTGTGGGTTAAACGAGCCGGCCCGCTGGCTAAATTAAATTTTTTATTTTTTATTTTTCTTATGTTAGTTCATATAAAAATTAGAATATTTATATATTTTAAGATCATATATATATTAAAAATTAATTTTGTTACCATTCTCATTACTTATAAATGAAAACAAGTTTTTAAAATAATTTATTAGATATTATATTATGTTTAAATCAATAAATATATACTTAAAAAAATATTATAATACTTATGATGTATGTATTAATCTATTTTCTTCCATGATATATCCTAAATAATCATAAATATGTTATTGTACTATTTTTATTCTTACATTTTTCCTCTCTTTTTTTTAACACTTGGCCCACGGGCTAAATTGGCTGGGCCAATTTGGCCAACATTTAAACAGGTAGAAAAAAAAAAAAAATTGGCCGCGGCCTGCTTTTTTGAGTGGGTAAATGGGCTGGACTGCGGGCCGTGGTTCTTATGCCCAGCTCTATGAATATGCAACAATCATATGAGCAAACAAATATACACGATTAACCAAAAACCTGTGTAGCATGGATTTACACCCTCTATATCGAGTGTTAGGTAGTTACTAGCCCATACGACCATCATATTTTATAGACTTTCCAACTCCTACTTGCCCATGCAGACTTCCTGGCCACTACTATGCCTCATCGTTTCCCCATACCAAGAATAGTAGCAAAATATGTAATGTGACTCACATCGTGTCATGCATGAATCATTTTTCAAGTATTGATTTTCCCGAATATTGTCATTTTCAAGTTAAGTGTGGCCAAACAATATTCATCATTCAATTACAAAAGATCATACAAATTATTCATCAATTCTCCTTTCGATATGCTTACCATTTACTCAACAGACACCACATACCACATAAATTTAATTCACAAAATAATTCATTTATTTCTTTCCTTAATTTCTAGTACTACTACTAACAAGCACAAACAAGAAAATGTAAATAGTAAGGGAATAACTCACTCCATAGCTATCGCTCTTAATCGAAGTAGTCTTTCGAGAAAGCGATATCGGGTCTTCATTAACCTAAACAAGATGAAATACTCGAAAATGAGTCTTTCATAGAATTTCTACTTAAATTTTCTAAATCTATCTTCTATTTGAGGTAAAAATCGGATTTCTAGAAATTCTAACTTAAAATGGCCATAACTTGTTCATTTTAACTCGGAATTTTACATATTATATGTCGTTTTCTATCTAATGAAAAAGACCTATCTATTTCTAAGGTTATTTTTATCATAAAAAGTCATTTAGGTCTTAGAACAAAAGGGTATAGATTCACTACGAAAATCCTAGCCATTAGAAACACAACTTTCTAAACTTTTCTTCACCCAAAAATCTTTAAGCAAAAACATAGATATGTATGTGGTTGGAAAAATCTTGTTGATACATAAATAAACTTATATTTTATGTATGATGCCACAGGTGTTGTGTAAATAATTATTTTCCATAAAACCAAATTTTCTTATGGTTTGAAAATTTGGATTTTTGTTAAACTTTTCTTTAAGTGGTTGGAATAAAAAATTTTAAATCCTTGGGTTATTATAAATAAGTGTTTTGTATTTTTATTTCCTAATTTATTAATAATAAATTAATTTTTTTTCCAAAGTGAATTTCATTAAAGGTGTCTATAAATTTTTATTTATAGCGATGGAGAAATAAAGTTTTTAAAATTTCTTTAAGTTATTAGTAGTATCTAATCATATTTATATTCTTCTATTGTTTAGAAAATGATTTTATCGCTAAAAACTTAACTTTCATAGGTTATTTCGCAAATTTTTATTTCTCTAAGTGGGTTTCTTAAACTTATAAGGTGATTTTATCCTATCTTGAAAACTTGTCTAATTCTTGGTTTTTGTCATGAAGTTGGTAAAAATTTGCATAGTAAAATGTTATCAACATTAAAGTTTTATATCAAAATTTTCATGTTACCACTGTTGAAAAGAAAGTGTATATCTACTTAGTTAGATTTGGAAGAAATCTTCTATTGACATTTTGAGATTTCATGATGAGTTTATATAAGTTTTCAAAAAGAATTTCTTAAAAAAAATTTCAAAGTCTTGATGAAATTTTTTGTTAAGTGGTAAATTTTTATTTTAAAAGAGTTTAGTCTTATTTAAAGAAAGAGTCCCTTTTTTTATTTTTATTAGGACAACAACATATTGGCCATGCATGAATAAAATTATGTAGTCATGAAAAAGATAAGAATATCACAAAATAAGATAATAAAATGTATAAAAAGTAAAAAAGCATAATAATAATATTAGGAGACTTAGCTTCATTAAGGCTTCTCGGAATTAAGAATAGACCAGTTCCAAAAAGAAACGAGAAAGGAAGAAACGAAAAAGTATGATAATAAGAGCAATATTAATAAGAGCATAATGATAACAAAATCATAATAGTAAAAGCATAATGTATGAACAAGAACAAAATATGAACATATATTGCTTTTTTAACCTCAACAGGTTTAAAAAACACACATTACGTTCATGCTAAGTTACATGAATATAAAGAGCAAAATAATAATAATTTCATAGCATAGAATTTAGGTATGGATAAGAATAAAGCATGAATATATTGTTACTTTCCTAACCTTTATAGGTTTAGAAAACGTACACTATGTTCATACTAAGTCACATGAACATGAAGAAGAAGCTTAAAGCTTTTACCTATAAAGAGAACTTTTATAGAGAGAAATGTGGGGAGATTTTGAGATAATATTGGTAGTGAATGAAAGGTGTGAAAGAAGTGGAAGGAGATGTGATATTTATAGGGAAAAGTGAAGGGTAATTTGTGGTAATTAAAATAAATGAAAAATAAATAAAATTAGAGAGAGGAGAGGGGTAGCCGGCGCAAATCCAAGGAGGGAGAGAGAGAGATTTTTTTTTTTTATATCTTTGTTCATGAAAAGTAAGATATGAGAGATGTGAAGTTGTATTGGAAATGAAAATTGTAAGAAAATAGGTGTGTAGGTTGTAAGAATATATAGTAAGGAAAAGTAGAGATAGATGAATAGTAGTGGATAGTAATTCATAGTAAACAAGACAATAAAAGTACCGATAGTAAAGAAAATACGTATAAAAAGACTATATCTGATATTTTTAATTATCAAACAATTATAAAACTATTATTTTATGACTCCTTATATTATTACGAGTCCAACACAGTTATCGGAATATTTTTTATCTTTTTGTGTGTCTAGACTCTAATTTTCAAAAACGGATCTCATTCGAGTTCGAAATGAACTTAATTTTTGGCGAATCTGTTTTTTTTATGCTCCACTATATTATTACGAACTATAATCCACGATTATCTTAATTTTATTATTCTAGAGTTAAGAGCACGTGATTACCAAATCTAAACACATTATTTTGAATCGGATAATTATTAAGGTTTTTATTTGGTTTCCGGTCTTTGGAAATTAATAAAACTATAAAAAAATCTAAGAGCTTACATTATCTATTTAGGATCTTTTATGTACTTTCTTAATATAACACATGGAACACATCATGTACTCCTCCAAACTAGGCAGTAAAGCTAATTTTTATGCCACACCGCCTATCCTTTTCAAAATCTCATACGGTCCAACATATCTAGTGTTTAACGTGCCCCTCAAGCCAAATTTGACAACACCCTTGGTTGGCAAGATCTTAAGTAGGACATGCTCTCCCACTTGAAATTCCAAAGGTCTCCTCTGCTTATCAACATAACTTTTCTAATGACTTTGGCTGCTTGCAATATTTGTCTGATCAATTTGACTTTATCATTAGCATCCTGTACCAATTCTAGTCCTAAAATTTATCTATCACTAACTTCATCCTAATGAATTGGAGATCTAAAATTTTTACCATACAAAGCTTCATATGGTGGCATCCCAAGTGACACTTGATAACTATTATTGTAAGCAAATTCCACTAATGGCAAGTGCTCATCCCAACTACTTTTGAAATCTAAAACACATGCTCTCAACATGTCTTCCAGAATTTGAATATTCCTTTTAGATTATCCATTCGTTTGAGGATGATAAGCTATAGTAAAAACAACTTTAGTGCCTAAGGCTTGATGTAGACTTTTCCAGAATCTTCTAACAAGTCCGGGTCTCTATCCGACGCTATAGATATTGGTATTTCATGCAGTCTTACTATCTCCTTGATATATCACCTTGCTAACCGCTTCAATTTGTGCCCAATCTTAATCGATATAAAAGTGAGCTACCTTAGTCAATATGTCAACAATCACCTATACCGAATCACACTTTTCTCTAATCTTAGGTAGAGCAGTAATAAAATCCATATTTATGTATCTCATAACACCTTCTTCATCAACATAAAATATAGTTGCTCTGCAATTTCCATTCTTTTCTTTGTTTCATGTATGCTTGGATCTTCCACTTGCACTACTTTGATCTTTTCAATGAGAGTAGGCTGAATCTACAGTTTTGGCAATCTTGTGCCGACTTGTCTGGTTATTATCTCCAGCTTTAACTTTCTTTTTTTTTTTTTTTCTATAAGATGTCGTTGATAAGTGATCAAAGCTGCATTATTCTCAACTTGCTTCCCACTTAAGGCATCAGCTACAACATTTACCTTCCTAGGATGATATTAGATATCCACATCACAATCATTGATAAGTTCAAATCATCTTCTTTGCCTCATATTTAGCTCCTTTTGGGTAAAGATATGTATTTCAGACTTTTATGATCTATATATACTTTGCATCTTTCCCCATAAAAAAACGTCTCTAAAGCTTCAAGGTATGAACAACTACTGCTAGTTCTAGATCATGTGTAGGATACTTCTTCTCATAGGGCTTCAACTGTCTGGAAGCATATGCTGTCACCCTGCCTCCTTGCATCAACACACAACCTAATCCTTGTATAGAGGCACTACTATAGATAGCATACTTCTCAACACTCATTGGTAAAGCTAGCACTAAGGCAAATACTAACTTGTTCTTCAACTGCTGAAAGTTATTTTCACCGTCTTCACTCTATTCATACTTTACCCCTTTCTACGTCAGTTTGGTTAATAGACTTGTAATTTTGGTAAAATATTCTATGAATCTTCTGTAACATCTTGCCATTCCCAGAAAACTTCTGATTTCTACACATTCTTAAGTCTTGGCCATTCAACAATAGCTTTTACTTCCTCAAGGTCTATTGATATTCCATTTCCATTTACATTATGCCTTAAGAAAGAAAATTGTTCTAACCAGAACTCACACTTCATGAACTTAGCATACAATTTCTCATTTTGTAATCTAGTCAGAACCAACCTTAGATGTTCTTCATGTTCTTCTTTTGATTTAGAATACACCAACACATCATCAATAAACACTACTATAAACAAGACAAATAATCTCTGAAGACTCTATTCATAAGGTTCATAAAAACTACTGGTGCATTATTAAGACCAAAAGGTATGACAACAAATTCATAGTGCCATACCTTGTCTTGCAAGTTGTCTTCTGTATATCCTCTGCTCTAACTCAGTTGGTGGTATATTAATCTCATATCAATCTTCGAAAACACCTTTTCTCTTGTTAGCTGATCAAATAAATCATCTATCCTTGGCAAAGGGTGCTTGTTCTTGATAGTCACATGATTAAGCTTTTTGTAGTCTATGCACAATCTCATACTGACATCCTTCTTCTTTACAAACAGAATTGGAGCTCCTCAAGGTGAAACACTGGATCTAATATAATTCTGCTTCAATAGATCATCTAGTTGTTGTCATGCCCCAAGGGGTACCCTAAACGTGATAGTCCACTGTACACAATACTAAAGCCTAATTCTTCATGTACAAGGCGTACATTATAATCAAGGGCACATATAGGAGTAGCACAATTTACATTGATAACGATCAAGTAACAAGCAAAGAGAATACATGTCATAAAACATAAACATGATTGATTACAATTCTTAGGGGTATACCCCATTTGTCTCAAGTCAAAATAAATACACTTCTTAGAAATTTCTAAAACACTAACATAGTATACATTACATATAAGGAATTTATAAAATATCTTTATCATATGTTCCCATCACCTCCAGAAGAGTTTAAAATCCTTTCATGACTTCCTTAGCATCATGTTCCTTGAATAGAGCCATGGGTATACCTGTTTCAATACAAATCTATGGGGGTATAAGCTACAACTAGCTTAGTGAGGTATTTCTTTTTATTTGCACTATTTTCAAACAAGTTTAATTAAATTTTCACGCATATACTATGTATACAATGCAATAATCACGTGATACACAAATATATATATAGTTATCCGAAAACCATATAGAACGGATTTATCCCTCCGTATCAAAGGTTAGGGAATTGCTGATGAAGATCATTGACCTTCTACTACTAGTCCCCAGGCCCCGGCCTAAAGCGTTCGTTGGCTCGGCTCTGAACCTAGAGTCGCATTCCCCGAACGATTTGGATTCTTTAGGAAGGAACATGGCCCATGTCCCAACATAATAACAACCAATCCAACTTTACACGTAGGAGTAGCAAACTTCCGAAAGAAATGTGACTCAATGGATGCTATGCTTGAACGTCTTATTTTTCTTAAACCAAACCTTATTAAGATTTCTTAGAGGTGATAAAACAATTTTGCAAACAATAAGCAAGCACAAATGCAAGAAGATAACATACTTAAACAAACAATTCAAAGTTGCGATATTCTTAATTCTCATTACATCACATGAGCATAGAATCATACATATACATATCCCTGAATTCCCCATACATAGCCATTTTATCTTTTCTTAGCTTTCTATTGCCACTATTTTATAAGCACAAGCAAGTAACGAAATTAAGAGGAATAACTCACTCGTCCATTTTGCAATCTTCCTAGTCGTAGTAATCCTCAGGATGGGAAATCTTGTATTTCGCGCCACTTTGACGAAAGAAATACTGGGATGAGTATTTCGCAGAAGTTCTACTTAAACTTTCTAATTCTATTTCACTATGTTCATCAAAATCACGTAAAATGAAATTCTAACTTAAAATGGCCATAACTTGCTCATTTTAACTCGAAATTTCGTATATAGTATACCGTTTTCTACCTATTCGAAAAGATGTATTCATTTCTAAGGTTATTTTGGTCATAAAAGGTTGTTCAGGTTCCAAAACTATAGGGTACAGATTCATTACGAAATTTATAGTTTTCAAAACACAAGTTTGCGAACTTTTTTTATCCAAAAATACTTGTATCAAAATGTAAGAATTTGTATAGTTGAAAAATCCTTTGAATATATATAGACTTATATTGTATGCAAGATTCTAATGGTATTGTCTCAATGATTATATTTCATAAAACAATTTCTTACGGTGTTGAAGACTTGTATCTTAACAATTTCTTTCCTAAGAATTTCATAATTTCTTGAGTTATTATAAGTATGTTCTTATTTTGTTTTGTAATTTCTTTTCTAAAATAAACATTTTTTTTTAGCTTTGGTATTTTACAAATTCTACTTTTAGTGATAAAAATGAAGTTTTCAAGAGTTTTATTAAGTTGTTGATAACTTATAATAATATGAGTTGTGTATATTTTCTTTTAAAGAAACGACTTTGATAAACAAGTCTTTTTATATTTTCATTCTCCAATCTTCTTTGAAAATAATTTTATTTCTAAAACTTGATCTTTTAACTCTTTTGTAAATCTTGCTTGGAAGAAAATCATGTTTCACTATTTTATTAAGTTTTTGATAATATCTATTGTTTTTGAAACCTCTATTATTTATATTCTTTTATTTCTTTGAAAATGAGTTTATCATTTAGAAACCTTGGCAAACTTTTATTTTTCTAAGTGAGTTTATAATTTAGTGAGTTGATTTTATCTTCACTCATAAAACTTAGTTTAGTTATTACTTTTGGTAAAAATTCCTACAACTAAGCTTTTTGAGAAAAGTCTATTTATCAAATTGTTATTGAGTTTTAATAAACTTTATGTGACTTATCGTAATAAAAGAAAATGTTTATTTTGTTAATTAACTTCTTTGAGGAAAATCATTTTTATTATTATTTAAGAAAAGTCTTGGTGAGTTTGAAAAGAAGTCGTGGGAATAATTTTTCCTATGTGGGTGATAACAAAATCTTGTTGTATGTAAAGAGAGTTTGGTTTCATCTTTCATTTGTTTCCTTGGTAAAATTATCCTTATTGACACTTAGAAAAACTTTAGGAAAAATTTGAGAAGTTGTAAAAAAAAAAAAAACATTTTCTAAGTTGTTGACGCGTTTCTTTAGTTAATGACAAGTTTTATTACAAAAGAGTTTAGTTTCATATTCCTTTATTAAAGAAAATTCCATTTTAGCTTTTGTTGAGACAATAACATTATTATGATGCATGTACATGAGCATATAATATGAAAATGATGAAAATATAAGAAAAGGGTAAAAAGCAGATAATAATAATAAGCAATGTAATAATATCAAGTATTGGGAACCTTAACTTTATCAAGATATCTCGATCAAGCATTGGGAGCCTTGGCTTCATCAAGGCAACCCTGTCAATTATTGGAAGCCTTAGCTTCATCAAGACATCCCGGGACTAAGAATAGACTAGTCCCAAAAAAAAAAAAAAGAAAAAGAAAGAAAAGAAAAAGCCATAATAGAAGCATTAAGAATAATAAAAGCAAGTTAGAGAAAGTTAGTGAGCATTTAGGCTCTAATTAATATATATACATATACTTAATAATATATATAGAGTTAGATTAGAAACATAATAAGAACAATAACATCATTAATAATAACATACATATATAAGCATAATAGCAAGATAATAAAATTGGAACTTTATATGCAAGAACAAAACACGAACATGTTGTTGCTTCTATTACTTATATGAGTTTTAAAACAACACAATGGTTATGCTAAGTTACATGACATGGGTAAAATATTGGTAGGGGTTTACCTTTGAGTGTTTATGTGGTTGGAAGTAGAAGATGAATATGAGATTACATTGTTCGTGATATATGGTAGATAGTTTGTGTATAAAGAAGGATTTTTGTGAAGAATTGGTTTAAGAGAGTTTTGATAGAAAGGAATTTTAGAGAGAGAATTTGTGGAGAGATTTTATGAGAGTTTTGTTATGGTAATTGAGTGTGTGAAAGAAGTGGAGGGAAATTAACACCATGGTTATGCTAAGTTACATGACATGGGTAAAATATTGGTAGGGGTTTACCTTTGAGTGTTTATGTGGTTGGAAGTAGAAGATGAATATGAGATTACATTGTTCGTGATATGTGGTAGATAGTTTGTGTATAAAGAAGGATTTTTGTGAAGAATTGGTTTAAGAGAGTTTTGATAGAAAGGAATTTTAGAGAGAGAATTTGTGGAGAGATTTTATGAGAGTTTTGTTATGGTAATTGAGTGTGTGAAAGAAGTGGAGGGAAATTGGGTATTTATAGATAAATGTGAAGGAAAATTGTGTGTAATAAAATAAATTGAAAAAGAAAATAAATTGATGGAGGAGAAAGAGAGTTTATGCCAACCACATGACAAAGAGGGAGAGAAAATTATTTTATTTGTTGTTTTGTAATAAAAAGTAATTAAGATGTGAAGTATGGTTGATGTGAAGGTGTATTGAAAAGATAAAAAGTAAGAAAATAGGTGTATAGGTAGTAAGAAAAAGTAGAGATAGATGAATAGTAATGAACAGTAAAATAGTACTATGAATAGTAGACTAGATAAATAAAATACCGGTAGTAATAAGAATACGTGTATAAATGCGAGATCTGTAATTTTTAGTTACCGAAAAATTCTAAAAATGATATTTTTAGAAACTTTATGTTTTTATGAGTCTATTGGTATTAACGGAATATTTGCCATCCGGTGTGTCAGGGCATGATTTTCGAAAACTGATCCTATTCGGATCCAAAGGACATTAGAAATTTGCGAATATGATATTTTTAAGCTTTCCTATATTATTACGAACTATTATCAACAATTATTTCTATTTCATTCTTTAGGATTTAAGAGCGCGGGATTGCTAGATCTTATGCACTAGGGTTTGTTATAAGCTTTGTTGACTTTTAGGATTCCGGTTTGACTTCCGGCTTGTTGATTTTATTCGTATGATTATAAAATTTTAGGGTTTTGTCCGTATTATATTTTTAGTTCAAAATCTATGTTTATTTCATTTTATTTATGATTATTTAATATTTTCTAGTTCTCGGGATCGTTTAACCTAGTCTAGAGTTATGGGTTGACTCAGTTTGACTTTTAGTGAAGATTGAAAATTTTTATTCTAGAATTCACCAAAGGATTTAAGGTCTTATTATTTTGTTGTTGAGCGTTGTTTGGATATATCATCTTGATTTGCGAATTAAGAATCGAATAGATGTTTTGATTGGTGTACGAATATTGAATCATTCGATTGTTGGATTTTCTATTTTGTTTTGAGGGTTCTCTTTTTCTCAAGATTAAGAATTTTCGTATTTGACCTTATTTAGAATTTAGTTTTAACTTGGGTCGATTTTCAGGGTTTCATTTTCGATGTTAGACTTCTAGGAATATTTTCTATGAATTATGAAAATTTCAGGGATTTACAGTTGCACTTTGAGCTTTGCAAGTTCTGTAAGAGCCATGTGATATGGTGTCTTTGAAATAGGTGTAGTACCTGACACCAAGTCAATATAGAACTCCACTTCTCTCTCTCGTGACATCCTTGGTAAATCTTCTAGAAAAGCTTCTAGATGTTCATGCACAACTGGTATTTAAGAACAATCTATCTTTTGTTTATCTTCTATCATCAAAGCTACCAAAGATGATCTTCCACACAACTCACATGTAGGTAGAATTGGAGGTCTTTGCACCTCAAGCTTATAAACAAACTGGTCTCCATCTGATAAACTAAATTCTACCACTAGGTTGTGACAATCTATTACAGCATGATATTTCACAAACCAATCTACTCCTATAATTACATCAAAATCTAACATATCCAGGACTACAAGGTTTGCAAGTAAATGCTACCTTCTATTTCTATATCCATATTCCTATAAATCCTATTCAACATAGATCCACTTCCCAATGGTGTACTTATAGATAAACTTTTAGACATATGCTCAACATGTACACCACAAATAGATACAAACATCTCAGATATATAAGAAAAACTCGCACCAGTATCAAATAACACATATGCACTATACATAAGTATATGAAACATACCCACAATAGTGTCAACACTAGATATGTCCCTGTGCTGGAAATCATAAACTTTAGCTGGTGCTCTTTGTCCCCAACCAAAATGATGATTTCTACCAATATGAACTCTTGGAATTACTTGTTTTCTAGCTTCCTTACATTCAACTGCTCGGTGTCCTCCTCTTTGCCCACACTTAAAACAGAATACTTGAGGAAGGACTCTATATGTAGAATCTATGGCTATACCTAACCTTACCACATGAGAAACAGGCATTCTCGGTCCATTTATAATCCTTTATGTCGTGAGGACTAAGGCATCTGCCACATTTATTTTTAGCACTTTGAAATGCTGATCTAAAATGTTGTGTAACAAGTCTCTGTCTTGAGTCAAAACAC
The DNA here is from genome assembly GCA_024138025.1 of Combretum micranthum. Lineage (NCBI taxonomy): Eukaryota > Viridiplantae > Streptophyta > Magnoliopsida > Myrtales > Combretaceae > Combretum > Combretum micranthum. Next base: position 53,339 of record JAMXBD010002210.1, on the reverse strand, counting down.
TAGAAGCTGGTCTTTTCCTCGAGTAGATCTGACCTCTCTAGTGCTCATGACTCTTCATCCTGTTCAGACCCTGCTCCACGGTCTTGGCTTTGTTAACCAGTGCTGAATAGTTGGTCAAATCCATTAAGTTCACCTAATATTGTATCTCAGGCTCTAGCCCTGTAATGAACCTGCTCACCTTAGCTTCTTCACTTTCTTTTAGAGGATATGGAAGAAATCTCATCAACTTGTGATGTTCTTCTCTCTCTATACTCAGATCAAACCCCTTGTTATGACCTTTTGTCACTCTCTCGAAACTCTATAGAGAAAAGCAACAATTGGGCTTCTTCAAGTTGAATCCTGCTTTGCCTAAATGAAGGAAAATCTTATAAAGGTATGAATCTTGATCTAAATTTCTGTATTATCTTTTACTTTGCAAAATCGATGAAGTATGTAACTAGGGATTTATTGTTTGCAAGGTTGAATGTGTATTTAAAAAATAAGAAGGAATGAGAAGTAATACTTGCTGATATTTGAGCTATCGACAGCTCAAGAAAGGGAAGTTAGGGAAGAAAGAATTTTTTTTTTTTGGATAAATTCTCGTACCAAAACCGAACTATAACTCTATTATTTATAAGTTGTTTTCTCCAGACTGTTATTGAAGCTAAGTCTATTATTAACTTCTGATTTAAACTTGATTTTGTATATGGGTTGTATGATATTAAAGTAATCCAAAGTATGCTTAAGTCTAACAAAGCATCCGTTGTCTTTATTCATAACACATTTATATTTGAGAATTCATTACTAATTTGAAAAGTATACTTGGGTGTTTCCTTTTTAAATTCTTAATGAAGGGATTTCCTAAGTTTAGGAAATAAGATTCTTGTAAAAAATTTTGCATAACAAAGAATTATTAATATTTAAATTTTGGAAAACCTTTGCATAATAAGGAATTCTCAATGCTTGTATTCTTAAATGACTTATTTTGAAATTTTGGAAAATTTAGCTAAGTAGCTACTTTTATAATAATATTTCCTAAGTGTTGGAAATAATTCTTGAAAGATAAGTCTCATTTTATGAAATAAGAAAAATTCTATTTTTTTATTAAGAAAACAACATCATTTTATGACCATAAATGCATATGAATCTAATAATCACACTAAGATATAATTTGCTGGCATTAGAAATAAAGGATAGAAAATCAAATTAGTAAATATAGCGAGAATAAAGATAGGAAAGTCTTAACTTGATATCAAGACTTCTGGAACTTAAAAATAGACAAGCTCCATCAAAATAAGAAAAGAAAAAGCGAAGAAAATAATGGAATTCTTAGATTTATTTTAAGGTTTCCCGGGACTTAGAAATTGACAAGTCCCATATATAAAATAAGAAAAGTAAGAAAACAATTATGGGAGTCTTAGACTTTAACAAGGCTCCCCGGGACTTGAATATAGCCAGTCTTATAAATAAGGTAAAGCAAATAAATAAGAAAATCATGGAGTCTTAGATTAATTTTCAAGGCTCTCGGGACTTAGATTATGGACAAGTCCCCTTTGTTTTGACTTGATGAAGTACAAGTCTAAGACTAGAAGTTGAATAGTCTAATTTATTTGCATAAAATAAATGAATAAACAAGGAAATAAAAGCATAAATAAAATTTTATATTAGGAGCTTTAGGCTCTAAATATATTTACATACTTATACATACTAGTAGATAAAAGTTAAGTTAGCATCAAGAATGATGCATAAGCATAAATATGAACATGAAAGGGAACATGACATGAAAAATGTGTTGTTTTTCACATTTCCATTCCCTAGCATATGCTCATGCGGATCATATAAGGAAATAAAAACACACATATTTTTCATGTTATGTTGACATAATTTAAGGAGAGGTTTTAAGTGTGTTACCTAAGATAAATGATGGAAGAAAAATTTGAGAGGTGTTTATGTGTATAAGTGTGGCGTGAATGGGAGGGAGGAGAGGAGAGTGTGTGATTTGTGATTGTGCAAGAGTTTTGTTATGTTTAGGAGGTATGTTTTATAGTTTATCTAAAGATGAAAGATTGTGTATGAGTCGAAGAAAGAAAGAAAGTTCGAAGAGAAATTTAGAGAGAAAAAGTTTGGGAGAAAATTTAGAGAGAGGAGTTCATAAGTGATTTTGGTAGAGTTTTATTATGATGGAAGAAAAGTGTATAAGATGTGAAGGGGAGAAGAGGTATTTATAGATAAATATGGAGAGAATTTAGAGGAATAAAAATAAATGAAAAAGAAAATAAACTAAGAGGGATGAGAGAGAGGAGTGGTCGAGAAAAAAGAGAGAATGTGGTTAAAAATTAATTTTAGTACTAAAAAGTAATTAAAATATAAGATAAGTTAGATAAAAAGTAATATTAGAAATATAAATGTAAGAAATAAGTATATAGGTTGTAAGAAAAAGTAGAGATAAATGAATAGTAATTAAATAGTAACCAAGACAAATAAATTATCGGTAGTAATGAAAACACAAGTAAAAGGGCTATATCTAATATTTTTGGAAGCCGAAAAATTCTATAACTGATATTTTATGATTCCTCATCTACTTTATGAGTCTAGATATGTTGTTAGAATGTTTTTACCATTTTGCATATCGGGACCTTGATTTTAGAAATTGACCCAGTTCGAGTTCGAAACGAATGAATTTTTGGTAAATATGATCTTTTTAGGTTGTAAGACATTATTTCAAATCATAATCTAAGGTTATCTCATTTTTCTATTTTAGGGTTTCGCGTGCGAATTGTTGGATCTAGGTCCACTAAGACTTGTTACTAACCCAAGTTGATTTTAGGATTCCAATTTTACTTCTAGCTTTTACGTTTTACACGTAAGATTATAAAATCTAGGGGTTTATGGTTATACTATATTTTCGGTTTAAAATTTAATTTTTCTTTATTTTTATGATTTATTTAATATTTACAGTTCTCGAGGTTATCTAATCGAGTCTAGCGCTTTTAATGTTATATGTTGACTCGGTTTTACATTTGGTATTAATTTTAAATTCTTGACTCTAAAATTCACCGAAGGGTTTCAGGTTTTATAATTTTTTCATTGAATATTATTTGGGCATATTGTCTCAATTTACGTATTAGGGATATGGATTGTTCAGCGTAAAGATTTTGACTCGAACGATTATTAGATTTTCGTTTTTTTTTTGGAAGATGCTCTTTTTCTCAAGGTTATGAAATTTCGTATTTGACCTTGTTTAGAGTTCGGTTTTAACTTAGGTTGGTTTTTAGGGTTTAGGTTTCAGTATTAGCTCTAGGATTATTTTCTAAGAGTTTCAAAAAATTCAGGGGTTTACATGTTTAGACCTCCAACATTAATGAGAGCTCTAATTATGGTTAGAAATGGGCGACTAAGGATGAGAGGAATAAGCTCATCATCATTCATGTCCATCACCACGAGGTTAATGGGAAACTTGTGTCTACTGATCTGAATTATCACATCCTCGCATACTACTTGGGGTGTCTTTGAAGTCTGATTTGCCATTCTAATGGTAATGTTTGTGCTCTTCAATAGACCCCTGAGCTTTAATCTCTCTATTAACTTGAAAGAGACAAGAGTCACTACAACTCTAATATCACAAAGTCCATTCTTAATGGAATGACCAGTAATGGAACATGGGATTAAAATCTCTCTCGGGTCATCTAGCTTTGATAACATATGATCCACTTTAAAATCTAACTCCTTGTGGTCAGGTGACCTCTTCTGATTTACTTGTTGTTCTATTGTCTCCTCTACTCTTAGTTCTACTCTCTCATTTGGCTCATTAGCTACTTTCAAAGCTGTCTACTCATAGTTCTCTTTTAAATTCTGGTTGGACTTCTTCTTTTGCTTATTCTTATACTCATCTTCGACCTCCTTCTCTTTCATAACAGCTTCTTTCAGCTCAATAGCGACCTCATTTGTCAAATTCTAGTTGGTCAAACTTACTGTATTCCTTCTTGCTCAACACCAACCTCATCTTCTACATGTTTTGCCTCTTTAATTTTCAGTGGATAGTCTTCTTCATTCCTCACTATTTTTTGAATTTCCCTTATAATTTCATATCTATTTTTCCCTAAATGTTTCTTGAAAAACTCCTATTCTCCAAGCTTCTTGGTCACTTTATTTCCCAAATCGTCCACAACTTGAATCTGAATCACTAACTCATCATCAGATTCTTCATCTTCTTCAAGTTTACACTCTTCCATTGCCTCATTTGTCATAGGCTCCTCCTTTTCTTCTTTCTCAGTTGTGTTAACCTCTTCTTCCTTCATCTTTGATGGACCAACTTCCTCTCTAGGATTTTTCTTTGTAGCACTAGGAAGTGCTCCTTAAGGTCGACTAGTAGAAGCTTGATTCAATAGTTCGAAGTGCCTTTTCAGCTGATGTACTTGAGTTTTCAACAATGCAACCTCTTGTTCAAGTTCTCTCACTCTATTGGATTGAGCATGAGCTTGTTCTCTTTCTCTTGAAGCATAAATCATAGGAGGGTATCTTAGTTGAGTTATAAGAAAGTTCCTCTCTTCATAGAGGAAATTTTAAGGATATCTTACACCTGAATTGTATGAGCTCAGATATGGATCCATTCGTCCAGCTCCTCTATTGAAGTTATTCACATAGTTCACCTCCTCTAACCTAACAATTGAGCTGGATGGATAGCTCATAGGTGGTACTTCATTCATTCCAAACTCTGGTGGCCTGTTCACTTCGCCAAATGGAATAAGGAGGGAATGAAATTCCCTGGAAATTTAATAGAGTTGTAATGGCTATTACAATATTCACTTGTTGTTAAAAGTAAAACAAGTAATTATTACAGTAAAAGATAAAATATCTATAATGCCCGATGTATTTATTATAGAAAAAGGATAATTGTATAGGTGTTATTTTCAAGAAAGGGGTATTTATGAGAAAGTTAAAAAATAGACCATTGAATGGCAATTCATTGGTTAGGGATATAAATTGCTATTCATCATTTTATGTAATAGCAATTCATTATGAATCGTCATTCATTTGAAGTGAACACCGTCATATCCGCTTTAAGTCAAACGAGGAAGGAATGAATAGTTATTCATGTCAAGTAAATGAAGCGTTGGTGTCCTCTAATGTATTGTTTAGCTTCAATGGAGCTCACATTGGGTCTTGAGCTCATCATCTTACCCATTTGACTCATTTATGTTGCAAGTTGTGATACTTACACTGTGAGCTGTAAGATGGGGTTCGAGTCATTCATGGCAGCTACGCTCGTTGGCATAACTCCCTCATTTTGCCATCCAAAAGAATTTTAGGCCATTTCTTCAAATAGCTCTAGTACCTTTTCTGGATGTCTCGCCATCAACTTTCTGCCAAATGATGCATCAACCATACTTCTCAATTGGAATCCCAGCCTATAATTGAAGATATGCATTAGGGTGTGATTGGGAATTCCATGATGGGAATGCATTCTCAATAGGTCATTGAATCCTTCCCATGCCTTGTATAGTGTCTCTCCATCATATTGTCGAAAAATGTTGATCTTACTTCTCAATTGAGTGGTCTTGGATGGAGGAAAAAACCTCGTTAAAAATTTTTCAGCTAACTGCTCCCAACTTGTAATTGAGCTTGATGGGAGTGAGTTCAACCAATTCCTTGCCTTATCCCTTAGAGAGAATGGGAACAGGCAAAGCCTAATAGCATCTTCTGAGACTTCGTTACTCTTGAGAGTAGAACAAATGTGAATAAAATTCATGATGTGCTCATTTAGGCCTACATTAGGTCCTCCTCTAAATTGATTGACCTGGACCATCTGTATAAGAGCTAGTTTAAGCTCAATTATTGGCCTGAACTCCTAACCTTGCTATTGTAGGTGCTAATCCATCTACTGAGGGCACATAATACTCCTAAAGTTGTCCTTCCATTGGCTCCAATCAACCTCTCATTATCATTACAACGTTCTGTGGCTCTGATCTGCTATAAACCTGTACGTCTTGCTCTTAGCTAACATTTAAATGTTCTTTCGATCTTTAGGTCAAAGAGGAATGTCAAGTCTAGCACCCTCTCTCTTGATATACACTAAAAGAAAACTCAAGTTAACTTGTTTTCTTTTTTAATATTCAAATTTTTATGGGTTTTTAGCAAAAGCTTTAGATCTAAGCTCAACAAAAACAACACAACTATTTTTGTACCAAACCGTAGATGACCTTAAATACACAATTCACTAATCAAGACAAAAAGACACACACACACATATATATATATATATATATTAACTCACCAACTCCTAACAAAAAACAAACACAAGAATGAGCTTAGTCTTAAAGACAAACACAAGAATGAGCTTAGTATTAAAGATTAGTACAAATCTAATATCAGTATCATGCTTAGCTCCCTAGCTTCCGACAAGTGTACCAGGCATGTGTGGTAATAAAACTGGTGAGAACCAAGTCATAATCCACAGAGAGCTAATTGACTAAGTACTAGAATGCAATGACCTCTTCTATGTTAAGCAAAATGATCTTAGATTTTTGAGCTAAACTAAATGATCTACTTCTACTGCTAAAAATTATAACTAATTTTAACATCAAGGACTACTAAGCACTAGAATAACTATTGAGCTCCTTCAGATCACAAGTGTGGGATTATGTAATGGTAAAAACAGGATTTCCTTTCATTGCCTTATAATTATAATCGGGTTTGTTCAATTGGATAGTGAATAAATTCACAACAGTTTACTTCCCTTCTAGGTTGCAAAATTCTAATTATAGTATGGATATCCCTTTCGAGTAAATAACATGTTTCTCTCACAAATAATGTTACTCTAATTGAATTTATGATTTAAGCACGTATCCATGTTAATAAACCACAACTTCAATTGCATTAAGAACATGAATTCCAAGATTTAAACCAAAACAGCATGTGTCCTTGTCAACTTTGAAATCTTATTTCCTATTTCAATTGGATCATCAAATCCCTTTCGAGTATCTTAAATCCTAATTCATAAGAAAATCCATAGACATATTTTTTTATCTCATGAACATTGAAATAGAAATAATGAAAATTCTAATTTAACAAAACCCATTATAAGAACAAATCAACTACTAAAGAGACCCATTAACTTATCACATAATCCTACTTAGATAAATTAGCTCATACTCAAAAATATACTTTCATTCATGATAAAATTCTGAGCACAATCCATAATAAAAGATAATGGAGAGAGTATACATGAAATATAAAAAATATTTTCCTAATGATTCTAGGTCTAACTCTATTGTGAAAGCTCATAATGAACCATGCCAGAAGTTGAGGTCAAGTGAAGTGAGGTCGGGTGAAATGAGGTAAGGTAGCTAAATGAAAAATGGGCAATGGAATGTGGAATGATGAAAAATGAAGGATGGATTCTAGGTTACGGAAGGTATTGTGGAATATGGAAGGTGACGGAATGTATCGTGTAATGGAAGGAAAAAAATGGATAATCGATGATTCTATGCAAGATATGATGGGTATTTATACTGAATAGGGTTTAGATTCGCTGTTTCCATGTGTAGTTAGTGGAAATATGTGTGTATGTGATGAGATAAAATGGATAAGTAGAGTAGACCCATTGATTACAAAAATGAAAACTACTAAATATTTACAATCAACACATCAAAAATGAAAAAAGACATTACTGGAACTGGTTTTGCTCAAATCAACTCAGTTTAGATGTGATAAGGTTAGCTCACTTATGAGGTGCTCGGCTGATGTTGGAGAGCTTGGTGATGTGGAGAAACAGCTCAATCCATTCTTCTGGATAAGATGAGCTCTGTTTCTAAAAATTGAGCTCATGCACGTTCTGATTTGTTATGTACTCCATCAGCTCGATTTGGTGAATTGGTGAGGTTGGTGTAGTAGCTCAAGTCGATGCATTGAGCTCAGGTCATTTGCTTATTATTTCAAGTCATGTGTTGAGCTCAAGTTAAGGTTGTTGTGTTGAGCTCAAATTCTACTATTGTTGCATAAAAATTTTATCTTTTTACTCTTTTAATTATAAGTTATCTACAATCATGCAATTTATCATTTTATAGAAAAAATTCACCACAAAAGTGCCAATTTATGCATGAGAGTGAGATATAAATGTAGAATAAATATGTATAAAATAAATATTTATCAAGCAGCAAGCTCCATAATAAGGAATTCATGATCAGGAAACATATCATCTGGTATATCATCGAAAAACATAAACATGTTGCTTCAAGAGGTAAATTGATAAAGGATAGTATCGTGTTTGTTGTTTGAAAACATAGGAAAAGGCATTGTTGATGATAAGAGGGATGAGAAAACTAAAGATTGAAAAATTATTTATATACTGCAAGAGGTTGGGCCATAGATGGGTAATTGTTTCAAGATTATTGGGTTATAAATTAGTATGAAACATGAAATGATAAGCATAGTCCCAAAATGCAATATCATGTTGATACCAATTCAATAGCTTTTGTTGAAACTTCATAAACTAAAGGAGTAATAGCGATTTGTAGTTTTTTGGTTACAATGATAGCCAAGTTATGTCCAAAATGTATCAAGAAGTGGTAAAAGCGTTGAAAGAGAAGCAACCTAATGATTTGAAACATTCTTCAACATTAATTTACTTTGGTAATGGTTTTAGATTTGTCTTTACTTCTTAAGCTACTTCTAATACTAATGAGTGCTCTCGGGTTGTAGATATGAGTACGTTTGATCATATTACACCACAATCACATTTTTTATTACTTAATCAAGTCCTTCATATACCATTTAAATAAAATTATTTGATGGGAGTCCAAAACTTAATCATTGGAGCAGATAAGTTGTTCTAAATGATCTTATTACTTTGCTTAATATGTTTTTTTTTTTTTTTTGCTGAAGCTTAATATGTTGTTTATACCAAATTTTTGTTGCAATCATTCATCAAGCAATAAACTCATTTCTCATTCTTACCTACTTGTTGTGTTTGAACCTAGTGAATGTATTTTTCAAGACTCGATTTTTAGACAAGTTGTCTTTGCCATTGAATGTCAAGGAATTTATTATTGAAGTCCAAGCCATTTATTTCATCTAGATCTTTACACTCACTTTTCAATGATTGTAGTTTTTCTTTACAACATGTTAGTTTTTATTCAAATAATTTTTCTTGAAGTTTTTATAAAGACATGGATCTATCAAGTTGTCTTTATGATACTTGTTTCCTTACTAAGTTTCATCATTTCCCTTTTTCATATAGATCAACTAGATCATTTCATCCTTTTGATTTGTTGCATATAAACATATGCTCCCCATTTAATACATACTATATTATTGGTGCAAGGTTTCTCTTCACTATAGTAGATGTTATGACTAGGTGTACACGGACCATCCTCATGACACTTAAATTATAAACCTTTTAGTTTTGTTGAAATTCTCTACTTACATAAAAAAACATGTCATGGCCACTCCAAAACACATTATATTACATAATGGATAAAAAATTCTTTTGAGGGATTACCAAGATTTGTTTACTAAACTTGGTATTCTTCACCACACCTAACAACAAAATGGTGTTGTAGAGAAAAAGCATAGACATTTGTTGAATAGTGCTAGAACATTTCAAATTCATGTTAATCTTTCTAATAAGTTTTGGGATGAGTGCATTATAACCTCTTCTTTTCTAAATAATCAAATGCCCATGCAACTTTTAGGTTGGAAAACACCATTTAACTTGCTTCATCAAAAGTCATCTTTTTTATGAAAACCTTAGAACTCTTAGTCGCTTATGTAATGTAGCCACTAATCCTAAGTTAAGGGATAAACTTGCATGAGAGGTAGACATTGTGTATTTAAGGGATATCCATAGGGTTAAAAGGGGCCATGAACTTTATGACTAAGAGACACATAAACTCTTTGTTAGATGTGATGTTCATTTCTTGAGAATATTTTTCCTTTTCATGTATTGTCTAATATTAAGTGTTTTAATCCTTTAATTGAGCATCAAAAGCTTTTTTCTTCATCTTATTCATTAGATCTTGTTGATAGTATAGTGGTGGCACCAATTGTTGATCAAACAATTTTGACGTATACTAGTAACAATTAAGAGTCTTCTTCTTTTAATCCATGTTTTAGTATTATAGACTAGCCTGTTTTTGTTTAACTAGGATTAGACAACCACCAAGATGGCTTGGTGATTTCATATATAATGTTTTACCTAGCATATCGACTTCTTTGACAATTGTAAGCACCTATAAGTTTAAACAATATCCGTATTATTCCCTTTTCAATCCTCATTCATTTTCAAGCCTGTCACATGACTTTGTGACTTCATTAGGTAATGTACTTACAATAAAAAACCTTGAAACTCTTAATAAGCAAAAATAGATCTTAATTGATAGGAGATATGGATTAAGAACTTTGGCCTTGAAATCAAATCAAACTTGGGTCTTAAGATATGCCTTTGGCAAACAAGCAATTGTTCGAAGTGGTTTACAAAATCAAATACAAACTTGATGGCACTATAAAATGATATGAAGGTTGCTTAGTGGCTAGAAAGTATACCCAAGTTAAAGGGTATGATTATGCTCATACATTTTTTCCTATAATGAAACTTAATTCAGTTAGATTAGTGCTTCTTACTGCACTCAACATGTTCACCAATCTGACATGAACAATGCTTTTTTACATGGCTTTGTTGATAAATATATAATTCATATATGCAACTACCATATGGGTATGGCTTTTCTGAGTCAAGTTTGAAAGTTTGTTAAGTCCCTATATGAGCTTAAACAAACCTTTATATAATGGAACCAAGAGTTCATAGAAATTATAGTATCTTTGGGGTTTGTTCAACCTAAGTCAAATTATTTGTTGTTTACTCATAAAAATTCACTAAATTTGTGGTGATGTTATTCTATTTTAATGATGTTTTAGTAGTTGGGGTTCACTTGATGACATGCTTACTCTTAAGAAAACTTTACATCAAGTCTTTACCATAAATCTTTATCATAAAGCTAGGATCTTGGAACTACATACATATTGAAATTATACTATTTGCATTATCAATAAATTTACAAATGTATTAATGCTATGAAAATCTTTTCCTGTAATTACTTTCATGTCCAACGGAGATTTACATTGGTTAGGGGAAAAGAAAGTGAACGCATCAATATTTACAACTTGGAATTTATTTGGGGGGAGAAAAAGAAAAACCTATGCAAGATTTCATTATTTGGATAATTATTATCTTCAAGAAAGCTAACTATGATATTTTATTTTAGCAAAAAGGCAAAAAAAAAAAAAAAAAGGGTACCTATGCTCATTCTTTTGAAAATATTTGGAATGTTTGACTAGAATACGTCAATTAATTTAAAATTAATGTTTTTTCATTATGAAAAAAATGATGATTGATACAAATAATACCTAACTCCATCAAAAGGTTTTATTGCATTGACATCAAGTATGATTAATAGTATGGAATTGGAGCTAGCATACGATTCATGGTTTTCAAATTTTGAAAGTAAAGAGGGAAATATGAAGTTCTTTTCTCCAATAATATATGTTAAAAACGTAGAATGGCGTTAAAATTGTAGTTTTGGAATAAATCCAACATTTGTAAAAGAAAATAATAGATCAAATTATTTCCCCCATAGTTGAATTTGAAGCTCGCTTAGTTTCTCAAAACACTACTAGATAGAGAAAATGGCATAGTACATCATAATACAATACTATAGCGTACAGAATAACATTGAGAGTTATGCCTTAATTGGTTTGTTTAATACAAGGCAATAGCAAATGCCTTGTGTAATGTTTCTTATACAAAACAAGTCACATGATAATACGTAAGGATCTCTACAGTCTAGGTCAATTTGGCTAATAGGGTAGATCGAAATGAGCAACAAACTGAAACACTTTCGAAGTGGTTGGAATTAAATCCTTAGTGAATTGATTGCTTTGAAAAAGCACCTAGTTATAATCAAACAGATTTTCAGTAGCAATTCCAATAGCATCACTAGTATGACGTGAAAACTTTAGCAAAAATAAAGTAGACAAATCAATATAGAGAAAACATGAAGTTATGGAATGACTATATAGATGATTTAATCTAGGCTACTGGTTTGGTTCTTATCTTACCATTGTTGAATGCCAAGAGAAGTGGAATGGAAGATGAGTTGGCTTTGAAAGATGAAATGTTGAATAGAGTAATGAGAATTAAATAGTGAGTTAGGAATAAAGGGTTACGCTTTAAATGAAAGTATAATTTATCGATGCTTTTTTCTTTTTTCCTAAGTATAAGCACTTCGGTTTTAATTTCACTCAATTTGGTTCCATTTGGTATAATGACCAAATTAGTAGGAAGATTTAACCAAAGTGTCATTTGCATTCACTTAAAAAGATTCCAAATGCATAAACGCCATGCCTACCATCACTTGCTTTGTTAAAACTATGATATGATTACTAATATGATTACCACACACACATTATGCATGAAATGAGTACTTAGACAAAATAATAAAGGTAAAACAATTAATAAAAGAATGATTACATAAGGAAACATCTTATTATTGAATAAAAAAAGGGCTTCTTTACAAATTAGAAAAGTAAATTCCCTTTTATCCCTCTAATTATAAATAGGGCTTCCTTCCTTTCGATAAATTACTTTAGTAACACTTGTCTTTCTATAATATGAAGAAGAAGAAGAAGGTAAGAAAACAAGAATCACGTATATGCTTCTAACCTAACCTTTTTCCGTTTCTAGTTTTTGAATGCATTAGAAATTTTGATTTTAAGATCTAATCAATTAGGAATAGTAAATTAAGCTCTAATCTTAAATCTAATATGAATTTAAGGATCATAATATCTTGATTTGAGATTATTAGTAACAACAATATAATCTAACCATGAATCAATACATAGAATTCAAAATAGGTCTAACCATTAAAAATAATTTGGATTAAGGTTTTATATGAACCATGATTTAGTGAATCACATGACAAATTGATTAGGTTTGTCCGTTAAAAAATCAATTAGGGTTCTAAACCTGGACTCATGGGAGATATGATGTCTACTGGTGGTGAAGAAGTGCTCTTGAAATCGGTTGCTTATGCAATCCCAACATAATCGATGAATGTTTTTCTTTTCCCTAAAAAGATGTTGTAAGGTAGTCTCAAGTTTAATTAGTAATGTTTGGTGGGGTGATCTAAAAAAGGATAACAAAATTCATTGGAGGAAATGGGAAGTTTTAACCAAATCAAAACTTATTAGAGGTTGAGGATTCAAAGATTTATACTCCTTTAACCTTTCTTTGCTAGGAAAATTGGCATGGAGAGCTCTTCAAAATCCTAATGCTTTGTGGGTCAAATTACTTAAGAGCATTTACTTTCCAAAAGCTGATTTTCTAGAGGCAAAAAGAGGAAGGCGGTCATCTTGGTTTGGGCAAAGTTTGTTAGCAAGACATGATGCTATCTAATCTAAACTTCTTTAGCAAGACGGTAGAGGGGATAAAATTTCCTTTTAGCATAGCCCTTGGATCCGTACTCTTCCTAATTGCATGCAAATTAGCAAGTAGACCAATCGCCTCTAACTTAATAAACTTAAAGGTGCAAGACATCATTGATCATGATCTTTTCACTTAGAATCTCTCTACACTAAATCATCTGTTGTCTTAAGATGAAAGAATGGCCATTCTCCGTATCCCAGTAATATCCAATGAACATGAAGATCAATTGATCTAGCTATGTTATAACCAATGGCACTTTTACAGTTAAGTCTTGTTATCACTTGGTTTCTAACAGATTGTCTTCTGTTGATTGTAACAAAGCTTCTTCTTCCTATGTTGTTGATCCTAAGATATGGAGAATCACTTGGAATTTGACATGCTCACCTAAACAAAAACACTACCTTTGGAGATTGAGCACAAATTTACTAACAACTGATGTAAATTTATTATATAGGAGAATTAGAAGCAATGTAAAATGTTTTCATTACGGTGCTAATGAAATGGTGGAGCATTGTCCTTTCATTGTGACTGGGTTCGCCCCATTTGGTTCGATTGTTGCCAACTTAGAGTTGATCTCCAAGAAACATCAAGATTTGGTTGTTGGTTGGAAAAATTTTAAATCCAGATCCAAATGTTGTCATTAAAGTGATGTTTCTTGAACTAGATGAATTGGAGAATCTAGAGAAAACTAGCAGGAGAAAACAAACTATAGGAACACTAGAAGATCAGCAACAATCTGGACATTTTAACATTAACAACATTGTAATAGCTCTTCATAGTGAAGGTGTATAAGTTTGTTGGACTCCACTAGCACTAGGTTTTATCAAGATAAACTGCGATGCTGCTTTGAGTAATAGAATAGGAGCGGTAGTTTTGGGCATATGTGTCGTGATTCGATAGGAAGACTCTTGGAAACAACAGCTAAAAATTTGAATGTAATATCATCAAGCTTGATAAAAAAAGCTTTCGCCATTAGAGAAGGTGCCTGAGCTGCTGTTAGAAGAAATTGGGATTCGATGATTATAGAGATTGATTCAAAGCTTGTGTTTGAAGCTTCAACAGGCACCAGGTCTTTGCATTGGAGCATTAGAGGAATTGTTAAAGATATCTTATCTTTGATAAATTCCTTATCTTGCTTTTTCTTTTTCTTTAATCCCTAGAGATGCCAATAAGTGTGCTAATTGGGTAGCAAATATGGGTAAAGAAGGGATGTTTTGCTACTTTTAGGTAGATAAACCCCCTCTTCTTTTGCTAAATCTTTTGTATGCAGACTGGGATACTAGCCTTCTAATGTTTTACATTAATAAAGCAAACCTTTTAACGACAAAAAGAAAAAAAAAAAGACACTTAGACTCATGGGTGTATTAATGATTTGCACTTTGAAAACTTAGACTTATGAGGGATATCAAAGGATTCTCACTTTTAAAACTTAGACTCGGGTGTGGTTTGAAATGGCTCATTTTTTGTGAACTTAGATTTATAATTTATATTAAATTAATGGAAAATTGCTAATTCGATCCATGAACTTTTACCTAAGGTTAAAAAGTGTACTATGAAAGTTCAAGAAGACGAATCTGCAGCTAAGTAAAAGTCTATGGGGGTAATTTGCAAATTCCTCTCAAATTAAATTGTGTTATGTTGTATGATTGTTTGTTACATTAAAAGTTAAGCAAGCACGTGTGAATTCACACTAGATCCGTTTGTATAGTAGTTATTATACATGGATTTTATTCAACTCTTATAGGGGAACTTTTCTTTTCTTTTCTTTTTCTTTTCTCGCTTGAGTAATCCTTAAATGGACATAAAGGAAACAAGAGAGCATAGGATTGGGATTCCATTCATTGATTTCATATTTACTAATTTTATTGATGTCAATTGATAGAGATTGTCAAAATGACGCTTTAATTGATTTTGTATAATTTCAGTAGTGTGGCAAGGCATAAGCATGACAAAAAAATTTAACATTAATTCAAACCAAGACAAATCAATGGTCTTATACTATACTTTGTTGCATAAAGAAACAAAAATTAATTTAAATATTAATATTTCAATAATATTAGAATTAAATTTGCCATATCTCTTTTTTATACTCCTTTAACCTTTCTTTGCTAGGAAAATTGGCATGGAGAGTTAGTAGGTGACTAATGAGCCATATCAACCACATGGCCAAAATTTTTTTAACTAATATTGATATTCATTCTCATCACCTTTTAAAATAATACTATTTCCTCACATAGTTCATGTGAAATTTAGTAAGTAATATCAAAGTCTCCCCTATATAAGTAGTATCCTAATCACTAAAACTTACAATTGATTGCAATCTCCTCCTTTTTTTGTGTATGATATAATTTATTTTAACACCTTCTACTTATAGATCATCTTAGTAGCCTACTAAGAGTCACACCCCAGTATCACCTTTTTCCCTCTTTAATCATTTTTCCATTTTTTACCTATAGGTCATCTTGGAAACTAGGGCCATGTAAGAAAAACTAACTAAACTGTGAACTAAATCGGACTAAATCAAATTATACCAAAATTTCAGTGCTTTTTCAAAATGGTTTGAGGTTTCGTTTAGGACCCTAAATCAACTGTATGGTTCAAATTGAATGGAGCCATCTTTACATAATTTTGTAAAAAAAAAAAAAATAATAATAATCTTTTCTTTTAATCATTTATTTTAAGGAAGATTTATTTTTTAAATTTTTTTTATTTAGATATGTTTCATTCAAGAGAATGAAATTAGAATGGTCATTTAAAGTTTTGATTGTTGTGATGTTTCTACAAATAAAATAATTTTAAGGTTTTAGCCTCTAGAGCTTTGAACATTTTTTTTCTTTTTTTTTTTCCTTTGTCTTATTAATAAATCCACTTCTATTACTTAGTTGTTTTTCATTTATCTGATTGGTATTGTGTTAAAAAATTGATTAGTTAGGTTTGAAGAGTGAATTATAATATATGGTTCTATTCAATTTAGGGATTGAATCGATTCAAACCATACTGTGCCCACCCCTAATTGGAAACCTACTGAGAGTGATACCTTAATGACACTTTTTCCCCTCATCGAATGTCATCTTTAATTGAAGTTGGAGCAAGCTTACTAATTGCCATTTAATTTTTTCTCTCAAATTACATTTTTCTATAATTAGGTATACATAATCCTTAATAATAAATGTGGGTTAAGGTTCTTACTTTGACAAACCAGGAATGACATATTCCAATATGTTGGTTTCTCTCAATATTGATTTTGATGATAATAAAAATGATTAAGTAATTACTAACAATTTTATTAAGTGTGCAGTTGGTTATGGTTTGTGTGATTTTGTGTTGTTTAAAACGTGAAATGTGAAATTCAAAGCTCAAATTCCACTAATCATTGACCGAGTTTTTTAAATTTATAAATATTTTTCTAAATCAATAACTACAGTCTCACAGGGCAAGCGCACCTATCAAATGTAGCATAGTTAATGATTTAGATCGGTCCCAAGGGAATGATTGACATTTAGTATACTCTCAATCCCATTAATTGTCTAGCCAAAGAAGCATTTTAGAAGATCAAAAAGGAAAATAAACTAAACTAAGTTAGAAATATTCACAAGTGTTTACTAGAAAAAATGAGAAATAAGCCTGTAACTTCTATGAAAAAGATAGCTCAGGGTTACTTCACCAATTCCTTATCAGAATGATCTCTTAAAGATAATAACTTCTTAAAAAAGTTGAAATGGTGTGTTTATACCATCAGATTCTCTAAATTAAACTAAAGATTCTCTCGAAGTCAGTAGTTCTAGAGCTAGCTTAAACCAGTAATCTGAAGCTTCAATTAGATCTGCATAAAGAATAGGAATTCATTGTTTTAAAAAGACAACTCGATGAATTTTTGAAAGAAGTGATAGAAAGTCTTCACCTATTCCTCGGCAAGAGGTAGTTAGGATCGACTCCATAAGTAACTGCAGATCTATTCAATCGAATGATCTCTCGATCTATTCAATTGCAATCAATCGTGGATCTAAAAGAATGTACCATTCCTTTAGAAACCATAAGTTAATTTCAAGTTACTAATTACAAACATTCAGTCAAATTTACTTGAAAGTGCATTTGAAATCAGACTAAATCAGGAATTGGATTCATAATCCCTAAGCTATAGCAGTTTATTTCTCCATAGATTTATCAAAATAAGCACAAATTAGAAGAAATGAGACAAGCTCAAAAGATGAATCAATTAATTGCTCAAAAATTCATAGAAATTACAAACATTTAGGTTAAATTGATTTTACCTAGAAAATAGAATATATTTTCAAGTGAAAAGAAATGGAAATGCTTTTACCCAAAAATCCTTTAGAAATCTACTATACGTTAATACTGATTTACACTGTTGGTAAATACTTTTACAATGCATGCTTGCATGTTTATTTAAAGACTATTAGGTATAGAAAGCAAGGCCATCTTTATTTGACTTGTGGTAGATTCGGCAGATCATTTCTAACAACATTTGGTAACTTTTCACGCCCGTATATGATCTGTGAAAACACTCGTCGAAGGTCGCGTGCTTTATTGGTCGAGGCTTGTATTAAGCAAGATCATACTCGAATTCAAGAAATTCTTAAGTAAATTGTGCATTTTTTTCATTGCTCTATCGGGAGTAAAATTGAGAGAGTCAAGGGTCAAAATATTAAGGCTCGAGGGAATCTTGTTGAAGAATTGGTCAGACAACACAATTGTTGAGGGTCGAGTTTTTAGGCTCGACAATGTATTTTCTTTGGAATGATTGTCCGATCGCTTCGACTGAAGTCAAGGGTCATGTCAAAGGCTCGCATTTGGGGTTTGATAGACCAATTTTTATTGTCTTCTTTCTTTGTTTGGCTTCGGCGATGTCTTTTTAAGGCTCGACTTCTGCATTCTTGATTTTAATTGTTGTTTTTTCTCCATATCTGCATTAAAACATTTGTTTACTCCTTGATTAATTCTAAAAGCTTTAAAACAACATTATTTATTAAAAGCATGTTTTTTGCAGGATTTTATTAGAAATTCTTAGCAATTTAAGCTCAAAATCCTATGAAAAATATAGAGTAAAAATGATTTATCAATTGCCCCACACTTAAGCCTTTGCTTATCCTCAAGCAAACAAATTAAAGATCATAAGGCTTATTTTAAGAAAACAAATCATGAATGGTTTATTTGACTTGAAAATCTTAAGCACAAATCATCTCAGTATTTAAAAATTAATTATCTTTAATGACTGAAGTAAATTTATTTTTGCGAAAATCAATTGGCTTATCTAAGTAAAATAGTTTTTACACTCATTATTTAATAAAGAATTTAAGAAAAATTATTCAAAAGATCAATCAGAGTAAGAAGAAACTCAGTCATCTTTTATCCCCTTATAAATATAAGTATGTAATCTATTAATCATTTCTCTAAGCAGAGTAATCTACAGGGAATGCATGTCCATCAAATCATCCCCTGAATCTTTTACCTTATTTGTGCTTTTTATTCCTTATTTTTATTCAGTATTTACTGTAAACCCTCAATTTTTTGGAATCGGTTTATCTTAAAACCCTAATCTAGAAGTCAATCGGAACCCTAAAGTCAACAGAACCCTAGTTAAACGTTATAGCTTAAGTCCGGCAATCCCGAATAAGCAACCCGGAGAAAGTAAGTAAGAGTTTAGTATGTAGAATAGTGCCTAATTACCTAAGGAAGTTTAAAAAGATTAGATTAGTAAAACCGCGAATCGTTTTGAACCCAATTAGACACAGTTCTTGAAAAACGTGTCATGGGGCTCGGAATAGTAAAAATATTCCGAATATACTGTTAGACTCATGAAAATATAAAGATTTCAAAAATATCAGTTTTATAATTTTTTGGTAAGTAAAAATAACAGATATCGTAATTATACACATATTTTCTTACTACCGGTGCTTTATTAGTCATATCTACTTTACATTACACTATTCACTGCTATTCTATACTATTCTTTTATCTCTACTTTTTCTTACAACCTACTCTTATAACACCATAACCTATTACCTTTCCCATAACTTTATTTCACATCTACCTTACTTATTGCTTCATTAAATCAACAAAAATACAAAATAAAACCTCTCTTCTCCCCTCTACATCACATGGCCACCCCTCCCCCCTTCATCTCTCACAATTTTGTTTTATTTTTCTTTTATTTAAATCACTCAATAATCACTCCATATTTTCCTATAAACACCCCTTCCTCTTTCACTTCTTTATCACAATTACTACTCACAAATTCTTTACAAAAACTCTTTCAAATTCTTCTCTCAAAACTCTCTCCAAATATCCTCCCAAAACTCTCTCAAAATAATCTCAAACCACTTTCTACCTACATAAAACCCATAACCACATAACACTTCAAAAACCTTCTTTAGGTAAACTTTTCTCCATACTTTCTTATTCTCATGTCATGTAACTTTACATGACCATGGTGTGAGTTTTCAAAAACTAAATGTTATGGAAACTACACTATGTTTATGTATTGTTCTTGTTCATGGAAATCTATTTATGTTTATGTTATTATTTTGTTCACATTATTGTTATTATATCTAAGTATTATTATGTATTTATATATATATATATATTCTTTAGAGCATATAAGCTCACTTGCAATTTATTTATTTCCATGCAAAGTAATTTATTTATTTCTTGCTATTTTAAGACTAGTCTGTAGTCTTAGACTTGTCCTCATCAAGTCAAAACAAATTTTTCTTTCTTTCATTTTATTTTTCTTTTGGGACTAGCCGAGAGCTTTGAAGAAGCTAAGACTCCCAATAATTGACTTTATTTATTTATTTTTGCTTGCTATTATATTCTCATAGATCATGCCATTAAGATTGTTATCCAAATTTTTCCAAGCTCTAAAAATATTTGATAAAGAGGAGATTTTATCACTTAGGAATAAGTTTTATGAAATATAAAATCTATGGTTTAACAAAAATAAAGTCATTCCTTTCCAAGTTATTAGAAGAACTCACTACAATTTGAGAAACTACTTTTCTTTTGAAAAGCTTTTTAAATCATTTCTATATCACTTTGTTTTCGAAAAAAAAAAAGATTTTTGATATAAAAGTGATTTCTATGAAAACATAATATAAAGGAAACCTTATGAGAAAGGAATGAGGATTTTCAAATTAAGATCTTTTCAAACAAATGGTCAAAGAAAAATTGTATAGAAAATAAATAGGAAAAATAGCACTAATGTAGAGAATTTAGAAAAGAAGAAAATTACTTTTCGAAAAAGGTCATCTAGGAAAAATAATAAGTCAAACATAAAGTAATTATTTGAAAACAAAAAAATCAAAATACTCATTTAAAAAGATTTAGAAAATGGATTCTTGTAAACTATATCTTTCTAAACTCCTAATTGATACCGTTTTACTTAAGAAACATGATTGGACAACAAACACTTGAGCATGAATCAAATATGAGCTAAGTAACTATAAAAGAGAATTTTTCAACTATATAGTTAACTAAGTATTCATCAAACAAATCTTGAATGATTTAAAGTTTGAAAACAAAATTTTTTGAGATAGAAAATTTTTGGTGAATCTGATCACAACTATTTTGGACCTAAATGGTTTAGTTTGATAAAAATAGTTTTAGAAATGGATAGATCTTTTTTAGTAGGTAGAAATCGGTATATTATATGCGCGTTTCGAGTTAAAAGACCCATTATGGCCATTTTAAATTAGAATTCTCCTTTATACGAACTTTGACCGTTCTCATGATATTGTTTTGTCAATATTCAAGAAAATCATCAAGAAATACTCATTTTGGGTATTTCTTTGACTAGGTGATTCCGAGGAAGAATACCTATACCCTGAGGGCTATTTCGATTAAGAGGATTGTGTGAGCGATTCATCCATGTAGAAGAATTGTCGACATGGTATCGTGATTTATTTCCTTAAAATGCTTTACTTGATTGTGCTTGTATTAGTCATATTAGAATTGAGAAAAGACAAACGGATATGCATGTAGATAATTTGTTAAAGAATCCTAAGAATATTGAGATCGGAATTGATTTAATGTTTGTTTTGTAAAACACTTGATTTATATGAGATTCAATGATCATCTTAAATTTGATATAATGATGCTATGATATCATAAATAATGGATTCATGTATACCATGAAGTGAGTCACATTGCATGGGTTATTATCCTTGGGTGAGAAGATTGTAGCTCAGGTCGAAAGCAACACTTAGTGGAATGACCAAAGCAATTGCTTGGCACATGAAGGAAATGCTTGGCGGAAAGTCGAAAGCAAGCTCAATTCAGGTAGACCTAATGCTTGGCGATATTGTCAAAAGCAAAATCTTTTAACTAAAACTACTTGTTTTGAGGTTACGTATCACCAAACCCCGAATGGAGGGCATAAATCCATTCAACATATAGTTCCCGAAAAAAATATGCTTTGTTTGCCGCATAAGAAGTATTTATGGAAATAGTTCTCACTAACCTATTAGCTTATACGCTTATAGAAGTCATTTATGGACCCTACAACCAGGTATTTCCCTTTTGGTTAAGGAATTTCAAGATGAAGTTTAGTGTTAGATAAGATGTACAATACTCTTTAATAGATTTGTGACTAGGGAAAATGCCCCTAAGTTTTGTAAGATCATTGTTATGAATAAATGAATATTATGAATCCTCTTTTCTTAATCTGTATTATATATCTCTTAAACTTCACAATTCCATGATGGTCCTCTAAATTTGTGAGAGCACGCCTTATACACTTAATAACAAAGCTTTGGAGTGACTAAGGTGTCATACTTAAACTTTAATATTGAGTGTGGCGGACTGTTACTTTTAGTTTACCCACTAGGGCGTGACATTTACAGCTTTCAGAGGGATATGTATTGCCTATATCTTTCTTTTTCTTTGACAGGTGTTGCCTGCATCTTTTCGCTTTTTTTTTTTTTTTTTTGGCTTTTGAAATGAAAGAAGGGACAGGAAGTTACTCTTTTGAGGGACCAACCCAAGCCCATTCCAATTTAAGTACAAATTTCATTTTTAATTTTGTTATTTTGTTTTTAGTTAATATGCACAAGGAAAAATTATCAAGTTATATTATATTTGGTCATTCACCATAAATTAAAACGGCTCTCAAAATAACTAATTGGGAAACATACTAATCATTTTAAGCTTATAAGAAGATTAAGTAGCCTTAGTAAGGACCTAAGCTAATTCCAGCTTTAAAACGCTAAACTAATAATGAGTAAAACTACTTCATATGGAATACTGTTAGTTGATTTAAACAAAGTAAAATTATTCAGCTTAAAGAATGTTCATAATTCATTGAACTGAGTGACTTTTTCGAAAAAAAAAAATTTGTCAAATTTTAACCATTTTCATGAGTTCTTATTTATGAGTTATGAATTTGTGAGAATTGATCCATATTAGTACATATTCATTTATGCAATTTATTAAGTTTTTAGACCTTGTTATTTGTTTACCTTCCCCCACACTTAAGTCAAACATGTCCGCAATGTTTATCAATTATTATATGCATAGATATGGGGTTTTAATTTTATCAAAGCATAATTAAAAAGAACTTGAGAAGTTAAGAAACTCTCTCTTTGTGTAAGCTCAAGGGTCTCTTAGGTTGTCGAGACCTATTAAGTCTGTGATTCACAAAGAACTTGGCAAAACACATGTTATTATCGAGGCTCAATCAGGGCCTCGATAGAGTTATGGACCACAAATTTAAGCATAAAGAAACAGAAAATAAATAGAAAGAATAAACAAGAATCTGAAAATAGATCTACATTTTATTGAATAAATAGAAAAGAAAAAGAATGTTGTACAAAAAAAAATTACAAGAATAACAAAGAATCAAAATATCCTAAATCTAGAACATGAGAGGGCTTCTAGTGGTTCATTCCAGTCAATATCTGAAACTTTGCTAAATTCATTCCCTCTTCTCTCCTTAGCCTGGGGAAAGTCCTCATAGGGTCTCTTCCTCTTCTTTTTCTCCTTGTCTCCCACCCCTATTATTATTTCTCGCCTCTACTTGGTTGATTAGCTCTACCTTTACTTCTATCAACAACCTTCCTCTGCCCCTTTCATTAGCCCTGCTTTACCTCTACTAGCTTGACTTCTAGGAATTCACTGGTAGATTCTGGTGGAGGACTTAATTCTTTATTTTCTATGTTGCCCTTTCTTCTCTATCTAGTTCTTTCTGCAGTCTTTATGCCAGGCAACATCACTTTCCAACTGAGCCAATCTTTTATGATGGTGCTCCTCCCGCCTCTCCTCTCTCTTCATCATCACTGTAGAGGATGCTATCATCATAGAGATCATCTTCAGCCATTTCTTCAATTCCTTGAAGGACTTCAATAATTTTTGGTTGAGATGAGTCAATCACTGGTTGTTGTGGAGTTTGAAGTCGGGCTTCTGCTTTATACTTCTTTTCAGCCTTAATGGCTTCTGTTAACCTCCCAACTTCAATCCAAGTAACATATGATTTTATGTGATAAAATCTTCTTGCTTGCTCCTTTGATCTTTTATGGGATTCATCAATCCTCTTGCTAGTTTCTTCCCTCATCTTCTTCTTCTGCTTCTCCTTCCTTATAGCTTCCAACAACTGATTTATTGTGACGGAGTCCTCTTCATCTTAAGGAGCATCTATAGGAAGTTGCTACTACTGTTGTTGTGGAGCACCATGAATCACAGGGGTGTCTGATTGAAAATTCCCCTCTTCATGGTTTGTGGCTGCTTCTATTTGGAGGCATGGAGGGTAGAAAGTTTCAAGTTGATCCCATGTTGGAGTATGTTCCTCAAGGATTTCTTGGGACCATCTTTCATCCTCTAATTGTCTTTGAGCCTCTCTCTCTCTCTATACTCATTCTGCCACTGCTCCAAAGCACGAATTCTGTCTTGGCGTACTTTATCTACCTCTTCTTGCCTTCTTCTTGTAGCAGCCATCCTTTCTTCCAAATCCAAAATTGAACACCTAGGAGGTGCCTATTGAAGAGGTGCAGCGTCAAAAACTAGAGCATCTACTAAAACTAGCTCTATGGTTGTTTCTTGTGGGGTTACTACTTCCTCTATTATTTATGTTCTTAATGTGGCGGCTTCATTGGATTCTTTATTAACAAGTCTATCCTCTGCTACCATCATTTCTTCTAAACCAGCCTCTTGTACAACCTTTTGAACTAAATCACTTAACAGATTTAGGTTGTATTCACTATCAGAGTGTTCTTCTTGATGAACAGCTAGAGCATCTATAAAACTAGCTCCACTATTGTCTCTGATATAGCTGGTGAGTTGGAACTTCATCCAACTCTGAGTTTATTGGAAGGATCATTCTCCTTCTCTTTATTATTGGTTGTTGTGTTCTTTTCTTCTTTTTTATTGTATATACAACTGGAGCTGATTACACAATCTCCATTATTGTGGTTGGTGTGAAAGAATGGATTGGGGTTGAATAATGGCTTCATTGTCCTCACAAATGTTCTAAGCAGGTGACTTAGCCAATTGTTGTATTAGTTCTGTGTTTAGGATGTGTGTTTAGGGTGATGTGTATGGTTCTATATTTATAGGAGGTGAGTGTATTGTGGTTTCAAGGTTTTTTGTGTGTGTGGATTCAGTGCATGGTATGGGTGAGGTATGTGTATATGGTGATGGTGGTCTGGTATCATTGTCATCATTATTATCGTCAGGATATGACTCTGCAAAGTTATGGTGTGGAGGAGGTGATTTGGATGTTGTGGGTTATGGAAGCAGTCTTGAGACTATATCCAAAATATTGGATATCATGTTTCTAAGATTTTCCATACCCTCTTTTGTACTCTTTTCTAATTCAGTAAGCTTCCCTTTCATTTCAACAACTTCATTATCCAATCTGTGGAAGCTTGTTGAAGAGGGTTGAGTAGCTTCTGATACAGAAGCTTTAGGTCATAGTGGGGGAGGTTCTTCTTGTAGAGAGGGAATTTGTGGCTCAAACATCTGGTGTTCAGCAGTTGCAGCTGTTTCTTGAAAGGGCTGAGGCTTAACTAGTGGGTCAGGGTTCACCCTATGTTTTATTGTTGTTCCTACTTCTACTAATCTCCATTCTCTAAAAGCTTTCTTTTGGAGCTCCTTATATCTGCACACTAGATTAGTTGGCCCCTGTTCTGGCCACATTCTTAAATTCCTCAGGATTCTTGTGATCAAGACCAAGGAATATCCTTTTACATTTCAGTGTGGCTTGATACTTGAGCCTACAAGCTACCAATAATTCTACATTTGTCCTTATCCCCCTGCTATGCTTATAATTGGGTGCAGCTCTGCTTCAAAGACTGTTGAACCTCCCTCCAACTTAGAAAATATGCTCTTTATCAACATGTAGTGCAGCATCCGCACACTTTTATTCATAAATTTGGACCCTGTAGTCCTTGAAGGAGCAAACTTTCCTTCAATCTCCTCTTCTAAAAACCTCCTGAAATCTTCTTCACGTATTTCAAGGGCAGTTCCTGGAATTCTGGTTCTTCTAGATATCCTTCGTCCTCATACAACCCTATAGCCCAAATAAATGTCCTCATTAGGACCTCCATATACTCTCCAAAAGCATAGAAATTTACTAAGCTATTTAAACTGGGTACTT
Organism: Combretum micranthum; assembly: GCA_024138025.1. NCBI lineage: Eukaryota > Viridiplantae > Streptophyta > Magnoliopsida > Myrtales > Combretaceae > Combretum > Combretum micranthum. Next base: position 27,273 of record JAMXBD010002210.1, on the reverse strand, counting down.
CCCCTTCCATCTTTAAACTAGCTATAAAGGCCAGAGTAGTCTCAGCATACACATTCTCCTTGATTTCAAAGACTTTTTTCCATACAATATCTTCAAAATATCTTAGGAAATCTTCCTCTATGCCAAAACTTCTCAACAACTCCTAGTTTACTACAACATTTTCTACAATTTTTTTTTAGATAAAAATAAATTAAATCTATCCCTATCAACAGCAGACATGTTTTTAAGAGCATGTGTACTTACTTGGAGTTGCGTGGGCTGTCTTTTTGGTGCCATTTTTCTGCAAAAAGAGATAACAAACATTAGTTTCTATTTATTTATAACTAAAATACACATTTATTATTGCACTAATAGTTTGAGTAATTAGAGACAAACTAGGGTTTCTATAGAACTTAATGAGTGTGAGAGTAAAACGAAGTTTGTAACTATTTACTCTAAGTTTAAAGAATGACATTACTTAACAAACTATTTAAAAACAACAATTTATCATTTGTATCAAGTTCATACATAAAGTTTCAAAAACTCTAAAAATACAAAACACACTATATAATGGTAAAAATTAGAAAAGATAGAAAATAAAAAGCATACCTGATATGGTTATGGCTTTGAAATGTTGGAAAGTTTTTGGGATTTGTTTGTAGTGAGAATTTTGGAAATGCAAGCAAGAGATTTTTTTCTTTTCTTTTTCGAGTGCAAGGATAGTGTTTGTGTCGAGTGTAAAATGAATAGTTTTTTATTTTCAAAACTTTTCAAGAGCTAAGCTAGAAAACAACAAAACTTGTTGTTTTATTCATTTAAGACTAAATAAATAAAGAATAAACAACACTCTACTTAAAAACATAATCGCGGCTTATTTGAAAAGAATTAAAGTATGCGAGTGCAAGATTTCTATTATTTTATTCACAAAAAGAATTTAACATTGTCATGGATTATATGCAAGGGCTCAACAATAGGGCTCGACTTTTATTCACCTCAAAATTATTGAGGCTGAAACTTGTTCCTGCACAAAATTTTCACAAAGTACTAGATAACCACATTCATCATCCATTCCATTCAATAATATAACGAAATTAATCCATTGCATTCATCATAAAAAAATTATATAAATTCTGTCTTGGGACCACTTTCATCCTATCCATCCTTTAAACAACCAATTTGTTCTGTCAAAAACATATAAACAGGAAAGATGTAGGATAATCATCCTAAAAATCAATCATTCTTGCTTTGATCGCATGGGTTGGGTTCAGTATTCGAAGGTAATGATCCTGAAGGTCTCTCTAAAAGAATTTTGGAGATTTGGCTAAGCTGGTTCTCTAGGTTATGAATGGCAGCAGTATGATTTCTCAAGGTGGCATCTATCCCATGCTGCCTATTCTCAGAAGCTTTAATGAGTTGTGAAACTAAATCTTCAAGAGATTTGTTGTTTCCTTGATAAGCTCCTAACCCTTGTGCTGGTGGTTTCTGAAAATTGGGTGGGTTCAATTGATTTTGAAAATTGTTGTTACTCTACCGGAAATTTGGGTGGTTCCACCAACCAGGATGGTAAGTGTTACTATAAGGGTCAAATTTTTGGCTAGAAAAATTGTTTACAAACTCACAACTCTCAGAGGTCATTCCTTCAATGGTTTGGTTAGGAAATTTAGCGACCATATTCACTAGGGTTCTCCCCACGGACAGATGTTCTATTTTTCTACTTAAAGCCTCAATCTTAGTAGTCAAGTTAGAAACAGCATCAAGTTCAAAGACTTCCCCTGATCTTTCCTTCTTGGCTCTTATAGAAGACCATTGGTAATGGTTGTTAGCCATATCTTCAAACAAGTTTAAGCATTCTTCAGGGGATTTGTAATTCAGACTTCCTCTAGCAGCTACATCAATTAATTGCCTAGTTCCATAGTTCAATCATTGGTAATGGTTGTTAGCCATATCTACTACTTGTGATGTTTGTTTATCACTAGAGGTACGATCATTTTGTTGGGGTATCGAGCAACGCAGCGGAAATAATAAAATGCGAGGCTAATAACAGATAAATAAAATACGAGCAAAGCGAATAAAATAAAAATAAATGGCACCAGAAAAATTTAACGTGGTTCACACTTTGCCAATGAAATTATGTATCCTGATGTAGACTTTCTTGAGTCAACATCGCTAGCCATATCTGCATTTGTGTAACCAACCAACATAGGTTTTTCATCTCCAAAACACAAGCATATTTTGGAGATACCACGAAGATATCTAAAAATCCATTTCACTACATGTAAAGACCCGTTCCTCTAAATCCCGAGACTTAGAGTACCGAATCCCCAACCACATATAATGTTTTCACATTATATGTAAGGTTGTCCTAAAACTAACAGTTTATGAAAATTGTTTGATCAAAATCACCGAACTTTGTAAATAGCTTTTAAATAAAACAAGATTGCTAACAAAAGCAATCTATACATATATTTACATCAAATAACCATTGCTTTGTGTCAATACATGACACAACAAAACAAATTACATGATTTCTCAAAACATGAGAATCCTAATGGATCTTAAGGTCATTACAAAAGAACTTGGCTTAACTAACAAGCCTTCTATACAAAGCTGGTCCTTAGCAAAAAGTCTTCTAAAAGTCCCGGGTCATCGGATCCTATTCATCCCACTCGTCCAGAAATCTTTCGAAATCGGACCCATAGCCCAAGTCATCGTAAAACTCGTCTCCATGACCTGCAAAGCAGCAAAAGTGAGCCAGAGGACCAGTACACAATAACCGATGTAGAACAAGTCATCCAATTGATGTAAATGCACCATAGAACAAGTGGTTATCTTTATTACATTTTGATTCACAAATCAACAAGAGGGTATTCAAACCCCGGTCACACTTCGGGAATCCAAGGATCCTGAGTAACAGCAGTTGCTCAGGGGGTTGATATAAGCAGTCCGAATACTTATATCTCCAATATCTATTTCATGAAGTTAATAGCTTCATCTAGGGTTTAAAAGCCGTTGCCCGACTCTACTTAAACTCAGTCCATAACATGAGCCTAGTTCACAAGTTCCCATAAACCTTGAACTAAATCATGGTATTTCCCCCTAAGTTTAAGCAAACGTTACACAGATACAATTCCCCCTATCGGCTACCCACTTAACCAAAAGAATCGCTATTGCATCATAGCGTACCATTGCATCATGGTAAAGTCATTGCATCATGACTTGGTTAAGCACCTAGCTAACATGTCATTGCATCATGACAGGTTTGCTGCTCCTCGGACCAGATTAAACAGCGTAATAGACATCCAATTCATCCAAATGTTAAATCGAGTCAATTTAGGTCAAATTAGAAATGTCTGGTCCTAGCAAACATCAGACAAGTTATTGCGTACCTGAACTCGTTAGAATAGAACTAGGATCTCTCGGTGATGAATTAACCGAAGAATCCTTAACTGTAATAGAAAGGTCACAATAATTAATAAATCAACATTTATAAATTTCATTCTCACAAATATGTACATATTATATCCACATATCACAAATTATCAAAGAAATTCAAATAATTGAATATATAGCCACGAATAGGCATTTAAACGTCCTAATATATCCCAAATTGCCTACCAAAAACTCAAATGCTCAAATAAAAACTTTGGAAACTTTTTAGAAAAAGCTCTCAAATTTCATAAACTCAGGGGATACGCCGGCACTCAACGCCGGCGGCGTTGAGCCGGTGTTCAATATTCTGAAAATATACACTGCCAACGCTGGCAGCGTTCAAAGGTGTACGCCGTCAGCCTTTGCATCCTACGCCGGCGGCGTTGTTTCCAGAAGCTAGCGTACAAATTAGAAGAAAGAACGCCGGCTGACTTCTTAGCGAAAGCCGGCGGCGTTCAGTCGGCTTTAAGAAATTTGGTTCCGTGAACTTTCAACACCGCCTCTACGCCGGCGGCGTAGAGACTCAAATTGCCGGCGTACGTTCTGAAGAACAGACGCTGGCAAATCTTCGGCATATAAGCCGGCGGCGTTGCAAACGGCGTTAGGGAAATCAATTCTGTGGGCTTTCTACACCGCCTCTACGCCGGCGTACGTTTTAAAAACAAGGTTAAACGAAAATTTCAAATCCCCTGTTTTCCACTTTGCAACCTCACATCTTAATACACTTTAAAACTTTCCTCAACTACACTTCCACTTCATATATTCACTCCAACATGCACTACTCAATTCTAGCAACTCAAAGCATGAATTCAATACAATTAAACACTTCAAATTCTACTTCCATCAATTCTAAATTCTCCTATACCAATCCTCTTCACTTACTCCCACATTTCATAACCATACAACAATGCATGCACAACCTCACACACACATATAACACTTCCTCAACTCATCCCAAGCATGAACAACCATTTGATCAACATTGAAATTTAATTCATCCAATACCCTACAATTACTACAAGAAAGGAAAACAAAGCAATGATCACAACTAAATCAATTCAAATACATATATATATATACCTTGTCTTGAGAACAACTTTGATTTTCAAACTTGATATGACCCTAACTTGAGCTTGGAAATGGAGATGGAAGTGGAGGAAGAAGAAGAAGAGAAAAAGAAGAAAGAAAAAGGAAAATTCGGATAAAATTTTGAGCTGCCCCAAAAGTAATCAAATTAGCTTAATTTTGACTTTTACACTTCCAAATTTACCCCTTAATGCACATATTAACTTTAGGTTGCATTTCACTTTAATTTGGACTCCATTTGGCTTGTATTTAGGGCATAAATGCTAGTTTAATTACAAGAACTCAATCAACTAACTTAAGTAAAATTTATGGTTGAGTTATTAATCTAATTTAACTCAACATCTTAATGTGCACAAGACAACATTAATAATTTCATTACTCACACATTGATGCATATAAAACAAAATATTAATAGCAACATATACATATGCATAATCACCTATCTTAAACTACTATCAACCTAACCATACTCCTTAAATTCACCACTTCAACATAATTAATTAAACACATGGAATTTGAATAGAATATAAATGAGGAATATAAATCTAGGTCATTTCACTACAGCTCAATGTTCCTTTCCAAGATTTGAAAGGAACCGGCTCACTACTCCAACTGAGTGAGCAATATCTGGCCGTGTACATACCATGGCATACATCAAACTTCCAACTACTAAAGCATATGGAACCTTATCCATCTCCTCCTTCTCTTTCTCAGTAGAAGGGCACTGCTTGGAACTCAATCTAAAGTGATTAGCAAGAGGACAACTAACCGCTTTAGCTTTATCCATGTTAAACTTTTGAAGTACTTTCTCAATGTACTTCTCTTGTGACAACCAAAGTTTCTTGGCAAACCTATCTCTGGTTATCTTCATGCCAAGAATCTGTCTTATTGGCCCTAAGGCTTTCATAGCAAAAGACTTATTCAATTGCTTCTTCAGGCTGTTAATCTTGGAAATATTCTGGCCAACAATCAACATATCATCCACACAGAGCAATAAAATAATAAAATCATCATTAGAGAATTTTTGTACAAAAACACAGTGATCTGAAGTAGTCTTCTTGTAGCCTTGCTCCCCCATAACCGACTCAAACTTCTTATACCACTGTCTCGGTGCCTGTTTCAAGCCATACAAACTTTTCTTCAATTTACAAACATAATCTTTTTTTCCTTTTACCACAAAACCCTCTAGCTGCTCCATGTATATCTCTTCCTCCAAATCGCCATGAAGGAAGGCAATCTTCACATCCATTTGCTCGATCTGCAAGTCGAGACTTGCTACTAACCCTAGCACTATTCGAATGGATGTCATTTTCACCACTGGTGAAAATATCTCATCAAAGTCAATCCCTTTCCTTTAGCTAAATCCTTTAACAACTAACCTGGCTTTGAATCATAGTTGAGAGCTGTGTTCATCATGCTTTATCCTGAACACCCACTTGTTTTTCAAAGCCCTCTTACATTTTGGTAACTTCACCAGCTCAAAAGTTTCATTCTCATGCAAGGATCTCATCTCATCTTGCATAGCCTTAATCCACTTCTTTTTGCGTTCATCATCCATTACTTCTTTAAAATCTTCTAGTTCTCCCCCATCAGTCAATAATACATATTGATCTGTCGGGTATCTAGTAGAGGGTTGTCGAACTCTAGTAGATCTCCACAATTATGAAGAATCCATTGGAGCTAGTGGTAGATCATGAACACCATCATCATTAGAATCATCTGATGGAAACTCAAAGGGAGCATCTTCATTACCTGTCTCAGGCTAGTCATTTTGTATTTCATCTCCAACCTCTCTTGGTACCATTGTTGGAGGTATCATCTCTAGGTCTGTTGTATTGCTACTAGACTTGGAAGCATTCTCTTGAGCCTTCTTTATATGCTCAATAGTCTCTTCTTCAATAAACACCATATCACGACTTCTCACAAGCTTCTTCTGAATTGGATCATAAAACCTATAGCCAAACTGGTCTTGACTATAGCCAATAAATACATATTGTCGTGTCTTGACATCAAGCTTTTACCTCTCATCTTTTGGAACATGCACAAAGGCTTTATAACCAAACACCTGCAAATGATCATAGGAAACATCCTTTCCTGACCATACTCTCTCAGGAGTATCAAACTGTAGAGGGACGCATGGTGAGAGGTTCAATACATGAACTGCTGTCAATATAGCCTCACCCCAAAACATCTTAGGTAACTTTGCATGTGAGAGTAAACATCTGACTCTCTCCATCAAAGTCCTATTCATCCTCTCAGCTAAGCCATTTAACTGTGGTGTCTTTGGAGGTGTTGTTTGATGTCGTATACCATTATCATTGCAGTAAGCATGAAATGGTCCAATGTACTCTCCACCATTGTCTGTTCGAGTGCACTTTAGCTTCTTGCTGGTTTACCTCTCAACTAGAGACAAAAATTGCTTGAAAGCATCTAGTACTTGATCTTTAGACTTCAAAAGGTACACCTACATCTTTCTAGAATGGTCATCAATGAAAGTCACAAAGTACAGAGCACCACCAAGTGACTTTGTCATTGGCCCACACAAATCTGAGTGTACTAGATCTAGTACATTCTTCATTCTAGAAGGAGGGGAACTTTTGAAATTAACCCTATTTTGCTTTCTTTCCATACAATTAGCACACTTCTTTAAATGAACTTGATCCAATCCTGGTAACACATTCTTCTTGGCCAAATGTATCATACTTTTCTCACTCATATGACCTAGACGTTTGTGCCAAGCTCAACTGTACTATCATTCTCCATTGCATTCACAACATCTTGGGAGAGCTTTGCTTTCATAAAGTATAGTTTAGAGAATTGCTTCCCTCTAGCTGCTACCAAAGAACCTTTGGTAAGCTTCCATTTGCCATCAAAGAAGGTATTGCAGAAACCTTCATCATTCGTTCTACTTGTTGAAATTAAATTCAAACACATATATGGAATATACCTAACATCCTTCGGGACCAATTGTGTACCATTCTCTATCTCCAAACAAACATTTCCTTTACCTACAATTTTAGAAAAATTCTCATTTCCCATTCTTACAACACCAAAATTTCCTGGTGTGTAAGATGAGAAGAATTCTCTTCAAGATGTAGTATGAATGGTAGCACCACTATCAATTACCCAGCTTGCCTCATGGATTGCAAGATTGACCATATTACCATCATCATAGACAAGGTTAAACTCTTTGACAACATTCTCTTGTTCATCATCACTGCTATCATCCTTTCTCTGTTCTTTGCCTTTATTCTTCTTTTGATCCTGCCATCGACAAAACTTCTTTATATGACCTTTTTTCTTACAGCGATAGCACTGAACATTGGCATATTTATTTGACTTTCCTCTACTCCTGTCCTTTGATCTTGGACCTCTAGACTGACTCCTCCCCTGGATTCTGCAACAAAGACTTCTTCCTTTGATGAAGAAAACCCTTGTGTTCTTCGTCTCATTTCTTCATTTAAGACTCTACTTTTGACAAATTCCATATTTACTATGCCGTTTGGTGTAGAATTTGTAAGTGAAATCTTTAAAGTCTCCCAGGACTCTAGTAAGGAGGCTAGAATTAAAAGAGCGAGTATTTCATTGTCAATATTTATGCCCATTCTTGACAATTGCTCTACAATTCCTTGAATATCATTCAAATGATCTACCTTTGATGCACCTTCCCGATACTTCTTCTGGAGTAGCCTTGTCAAATAAAACAATTTATTGTTACCGATTTTAGAGGCATACAACTCCTCTAACTTATTCCACAAAGTCCTTGCATGAGTCTCATTACAAATGTAATTATACACATTATCTTCGACAAACTGTCGAATAAATCCACATACTTGCTCATGCTCAAACTCCCATTACTATCTGTCTTATCCTCGGGTTTAGTAGTTCCAAACACCGGCAAATGCATCTTTGTCACAAACAAGAGGTCCTTCATATTGCTTCTCCATATGTGATAATTTGTGTCATTTAAATTGATCATTTTGCTCGTCCTCGTCTCCATGATTCAACTAAATGAATAATAATCTAACTTGTTTTCTGATGTGGAGGACCCACAATTTAGTGGCAACCACAGAGCATAGATAAGTAGATATATTCACCCAAACCTGGATCTGATACCAGTTGTTGGGGTATCGAGTAATGCAGCAGAAATAATAAAATGTGAGGCGGATAACGGATAAATAAAATACAAGCAAAGCAAATGAAATAAAAATAAATGGCACCAAAAAAATTTAACATGGTTCACCCTTTGTATAGGCTACGTCCATGGGACCAACTCCGAAAATTTTTTTCACTAAATAAATTGTAGGCTTACAAAAGAGATACTTCTCTAGAAAAATATTCTAGAGGTACAATATAAATAATTAAAATAAACCTAAAATAGTGGCACACAAAGTTTTTCCCAAACACTCCAAACTATCCTCACTATTTTATCACTCACTACAAATTATTCTCTCTCTCTCTTTAAATAATTTTTTTCAAAGCAAAATTGCTTTGGCATGTACAAGACACACACATGCTGGGGTATATATATATATATATATATACACTAGGGATGAGCATCAAATGCCTATATATAGGAAATTTTTTCCTTGCCTTCAGCATTGGTCAAAGTCGGTTTTAACCGACTTAAGTTTCTAGCCGAAATGAATTCAGTAGATAGCTCATTATCCAAGATATTTTGCTTGGTCTTCACGTTAAACACAGCTAGAAATTTCATGTTCAGCTTGTAAATTTCCCAGATAAAGTCGGCTAAATGTTTCATGCCAGCTTGCAAAAAATTTCAAGAGAATTCAAGAATTCTTTTTAGTATTTCACGTAGCCAATTTGGCTATGTCATTCCCATTCTCCTTTTTTTTAATAATAATAATAATACTCCATGTAAGAGGGATCCATCACATTTCACTTACCCTTGTTGTTGCAAGTCATTAGTCGAGCCCGATCCCTATCTGTATGTCTATTGTCTTGGCATTATTAGTTTCATTGATTTTAATAGCATAGTGGAATAATATTTCACATGGAACTTTTTTTTCAATGTGTAACTCCCTGGTATCTCTAGGCACAAGTCTGATATGAAGCTTGGGTAGTGATGATGCATGAAGGTGCACTTGATTGCAATTATTAAGGATCTGAATCAATGGTTGCAGCTTTTCTTCCAATCCTCACACATTTTCTCTGGGAAAATACTCTATAGTTTTGTTGTGTCGATATTGAATATGTGATCAACTACATATTTGTCTTCAAAACCAAATGTAGTATATGAGGAAAATACTAAAAAAAAATGGATGTGTTCAAGATCTTTATAAATGTGGGGTGGAATTTTAGATGAAAGTTTGTTGTTCTATTATTGAATTGAGAGTATAACATTAACATTTTTGTGCGCACAATAACATTTTAGATGAAAGTTTGTTGTTCTATTATTCAATCAGGTACCTGAATTTTGAAAAGTTTAATTTTAGTACCTGAATGAACTTTCTAAAGCTACTCAAATTGGGTCATAGATCTTTTAATCTTTATTCCTCTTGTCTTTTTGTGCTCTAATTTTACATTATATATAAAGCTAAAGAATAAGAAGTTTTCGATATAGGAATTTCAAAACAGAGTGACCACCAATTACAGCAAGAAATCTATGAATTTTAATCAAGTAAACCCACTCTTTGTTGGCTTCTCGACTTCATTTGAAGATGAGAATTTGTATTATATGGGTATTATATAGGTATTATCTGTCTTGGTGAATTGCTTTCATTCAAAGACAACTTCATTCAAAGACGAGAATCACAATTTACCTACACATTGAATTCAGATCTATTTTGCTTCAACAAATAAAAGAGAGTAAATACATCATTAGCATCGAGTTTGATGTCCACCAGAATATGTGAAGATGTTAGATTTTGCTCTGTTTTTCTATTCTAGAAACAGAGTATGGAAACACCATCTCTCTCTCTTCATATATATATATATATATTATACACACACACACACAAATGATGACGCAGGATTGAATCATTATAATTTATGATGGAAAATGCTTCCCAATGGATACATAAAAAGCTTGATTCAATCATTAAATTCCTAAGTATGATAATTTATTGATAATTTATGAAAGGAGAATATTTCTACTAGCAAATCAACAAAAAGACCCTGAAGATTAATTTAACTATGACAACTAAATTCTTCAGAAGAGTACGGTCCAGAGAATCTTGCAATAATTAGAAGTTATAATCTTTGATCGAGCCATTGTCGAAGCCTCCAACCATCAAGCTATCTCTCTTCAACAAATTTGCTAATGCTACTGTCACGCCTCATAGAGGTATCCTAAACGTAACACTCCACCACATACCATATAAGACTCTCGAATTACTATCCCATCCTTTCGAGAGCATTGTATAGATGTAAGGTGTCTCTTTACGACAATAGAATACTCTATTCAATGGAGTTAAAGAGTTTAATTCAGTATTCAATAGCATTAGATAATAAATCAAAACGCATAGGCAATATGTTACAATTTCTAAGGGGCATTCCCCCACAAAGGAATATTTAAAGGCCCATTATAGTCATCCAGAGTCTCTTGGTTTCCTATGAAAGTCTAAACAAATATGAATACAACTTCTATAAAAAACGCCTAGCTCCTAAACCTGAGCTATAGCCTGTCTCGGTCTAAGCTAAATAAACTCGTGCTGCAATAGATAGAAACTATAAGGGCGTAAGCTATACTAGCTTAGTGAGTGAAAACTTCCATGATCACAATTATAGCACATCGATCAAACAAGTAATTAATCAGACAAATGATATGCATCAAACACATGAATTCATCAAACATATGACTAGCTGAAAATCATATGTGGATGGACTTGCACCTTCCATCCCTGGTTTAGCAGATTAACGAATCCTGCGATACGATGTCGTTTAGGCTCACAGTCAACCAACTTATAATTCGTTTTATGGATCACGATTAACCAACTCAATAATTCGTTTTATGGATTATGATTAACCAACTTTTACACCGTTTAGGATCATGGGAAATAAAAAAATGTTAATGCTCCATCCCCATCGTGATATGAATGAGTTCAAATTCATCTTCAATTCCAAATAATCAATTATACCAATTCATTTAAGTGACCAATCAATATCCACAAACAGTCAACCCTAATTCATCTATACAAGCAACGATTAATCACCTGATTTCGATATTCTTTAAATTCAAGTTCTCACAACAACATCAAACATATATAATTCCCGTTCAACCCTATCATGCATATTCATTTTATCTTTGCCAAGTATCTAGTGTAACTATCATTACAATCACAAGCAATAATTGAAATCAGAAGTGATACTCACTCAGCCATGGTTCATCGGTCTTTTAGTAATAGTAGTCCAGTGGTAAGGATTCATGGGTTTCAGGATCACCTAACAAGAAAAAAATACCCTAATAAGTATTTTATCACTTAACTAATCCAAACTATATATCAAAACTAATCAAAATCGTGATTTTTGCTATTTGCGGAAGTCTCGACTTAAAACGGCCATAACTTGGTCATTTTAACTCGGAATTTCGCAAATTATATATCGATTCTATCTACTTCGAAAGACCTATATAATTATAATATTATTTTTAAGTTTTGAAAATATTTAGGTCACGAAACAGAGGGATCAGATCTGATCAGTAGCAATCTCCATTTTCGAAAAATAGTTTTGTAATTATTTGAAATGTTCCTATTTGATAAGTCAAGTATATATGAAATATGAATGATTTCCTAACATGAATGACATGTGATGGGTTTAATGTACGCATGATCTTGATGATTTTTGCTAAAAGAAAATTTTATAACTTTTTATTTATAAGACCACAATAACAACTACTTATGAAAAATTTAGTTTTCTAATTTTGACATCACACTAGTGTTTTGGAATTCATTCTTAGGAATTTCTAGTTATCTTAGTTAAAATTGAGTATTCATAACATATACTACCTAAGACCTTCATTTTTACATAAAAATTTGCATTTTACACTTTGCAAATATGTTTTCAAATAGGATTTACTCAAAAATCCGAATTTTTAGAAATCCACTTTTTGAATGATTCCTTTGAGAAAAACTTGTGTAATGCATTAAAATTTAAGACTTTACTATACCTACTACTTAAGGACTTCATTAAATACATAAAACTTTTATTTTGAGCTTGGATAATAGGTGTTTTTGTAAGCCCCGAAAAATTTCAGTCAATAATTCCAAAATGAACTTAAAAAATAAACTCTAAAAATGACTCCAAATTAAAACCGAATTTCAACTAGCCTTAAATCACGAACGAATCTAGAAATTTCTTAATCTTGAGAAAATGAGATTCCTTAAAAATAAAATAAGAACTCAACAGTCTTCAAATTCAAAACCACTACGTACGACAAATTTCATACTCAACTCTGAATTGTAAAATCAAGTAATATAGAACCCAAAAACAAATTATTAAAAATAAATAAATAACAATAAACCTTCGAAAATAGAACTCAATTCAAGAAATTCGAAAATGTTGAGAGATATTAAAATAATTACAAAAATAAAATTTAAAATAAATTTCTCAAATTAAATATGTTGTATAAACATAAAATATCAGTTTCCAAATTGGCAAATATCTAAACCAGAAAACCATCCGAAACCCAAAGTGGAATATAGTAGTTTTAGTCCGGCCATCTCTCGCTCTTAGCCCTAGAGGCGAGGTGTAGTTTAAGTATGTAGAGTAGCTCGTAGTAATTTAAGGTCGCTTAAAAATATCAGATTGGTAAAATTTTGACCTATTTCGAACCCGTTTGGATACAGACTTTGAAAAGCGTGTCTCGGGCTCGAGATATAAAAAATATACCATTAATTCCGTTAGAATCATATTTTCATAAGGATTTCAAAAATATAAGTTTTATAATTTTTCGATAACTAGAAATATCTGATTTTGACAATTATATTCGTATTTCATTACTACCGGTAATTAACTAGTCTTTTGGGACTATTCACTACTATTCATTATACAATTTTATCATTCTTATAAATCCTTATACTTTTAGATAAATATTTTATATATCATAGAAAATTCTATTTTTCTAAAATTTAGTTAGTTTCAGGTTTTTACGGGATCGGTTTTTGTTTAAGACCCGATACTAAAAATAAAATAAATTAATTTAATAATTAAAAAATATTTTTATTTTCATAAAATAAATTTTTAGAATTTTTCGGGTTATAAAAATATCATTTATAGCTCATATTCGTGTATATTGATCATACCGTAACTTATTTGATAATTCACTAAAATAAATTATCTTATTTTAATTATGAAAAATCTATTACAAATATTTGGAATATATTTTCTATATTTTTCTTACTTTTATTTTATTTTATTAAGAAAGTACTCTTGCAACCCATACTTTCAAGTACACCTTTTATATATCACTTCTTTTTCACTTCAATCTTTCTACACTTCATTATATCTCTTCATGGCAGATTTTGACTCCTTTTTGCTTCCCTTTTGTCTCTTGAAATACCACAAAATTAATTAAAACGAGCATTTTTCAAATCCTTTTTCAAGAAGCTACACATATCATTAATTACATTACATTTTCAAGTCAAAAGCCAACCAAATTCTCTCTCTCCCCCTCCCAAAATTTAGGCCTGTTATGTGATACAATTGCTACCCGTTTTTTTTTATCTCATTTAATGTGCCTTTAATCATTTTATCTCTCTCTCATTTACTCCTTCAAACCTTTACCATTCTTTATACTTTTCCTCTCTTTCTCCTCTCTTTCTTTCTTCATTTTCTCTTGTTCTCACAAGAAAACCTTGCTGCTCCCATTCCTTCTTTGAGCTACCACACATATTTCTCTAAGATTCTTGGAAAAAACTCTTATCCAAAGCTTCCATAAGTGATATAGGTAAAGTATAGTGAGAGTTTCATGCATCAAATGACTTTCCATAAGCTTCAAAGCTAAGGATGATGATGCCAAAATGAAACACTCCTCTTATCCATGAATACTCTCTTGTAATATCATTATTTTCTTGCTAAAAGTAGTTATATTTTGTGGATCTAATTTTTTCTTATAGCTTTTATTTTGTTTATGCTTTAGATCTTGTTATATGAGTTATTATTTTGTTATTGCTAATGATTTATGCATATATTCATACACATAACTATCTTAGTGTTCATGCATTTATAACTAGTATAGTAAACTAGATCTAGTGCTTTAGGTTCATAAATGCACTAGACTTTGGATTTATTTTCTTGAATAACTTCTAATAGCTTGATGATAGTAGAAAAGTTTTAGAAAGCTCAAGATCTATTTTAGTTTCAACAAAAATCATTTTTGAAAATTTGGATAAAAAGGGAACCATATTTAGAAAAGCTATTTTTCATTTAAAATGAAGGGCTTAAGGAATAGATATCATAAATGAATGATTTTTAGGAGTAAAGTTTAGATCTATGAGTTTATAGTTTACTACCATGTATTTCTTTTATATTCATGTTCATATTATGTGTAGATCTTAGATTTGAACTTGAATAAAAATAGTAAAATTCGTATATTGACAAAACCTATATTTAAAAACCACTTTCCAGGTCTCAAAATAGAAGTTTTAGTTGAGAAAATGAAGGTTCAGTGGATGTATATCATCAAGGCTTCTTTTTATAAGAATCAAAGGTGATTTTCAAAAGTTATTTTCAAAATAAAAATCTCATTTTTGGATTTAGGCCAAGGCATAGTTTAAAAACATATTTTCCAACTCAAAAATGAAGTTCTTATTTAAGAAATGGAAGGCTCTTAAGATAGGATATGTAAACGATGATTTTTCCTAAGTTTAGATGGATTTTATCAAAAGATATGTCCAAAAATAAATTTGGTAAATTCGGATCTCAACCAAGACCAATTTTGAAAACCCATTTTTCAACACCAAAATGAAAGTTTTGTTTAGAAAATGAAAGGCTTATGGAATAGGTATCAATAGGAGATATTTTTTATAAGCAAATGGTAGATCTACTAGTAGAGACTCTCAAAATAGGAAGAGATTACAAAATATGAAATTTGAGTTTTATCCAAAATTTGTAAATTTGGATGGTTTCAAAACCATGCCTTAAAAACCCATTTATCAACTCCAAAACTTGTGTTTTATATGAAAAATGAAGAGTTTAGGTCATACGTATCATCAAGTAATGATTTTTATAAATTAAGAAGAGATTTGCTAAGAAAAACATGTAGAACAAGGAGTAGAAACAAAATAGGAAAATTGGAGTTGTTGTCATTTTAAAAAATTCGTAATAATGGAGTAATGGTATGAAAACCCATATTTTTCAAACTCAAATTAGAATTTTTATTAAGGAAATGAAGTCCTTAGTGGCTAGGCATGGTTGAGCTTTAATTTTCTAAGTATCAAATGATTTTTACATAAAGGAATCACCACAAAAACAAGTTTTGTAAAATTCGGATTTTGGGATAAACCAATTTTAAAAACATGTTTACAAAGTGTAAAATGGGAGTTTTTATTGAAAACAAAGGCCTTAGGGAATATACATAATGAAGACTTAATTTTAACAAGAACAAATAGATTTTGTTAAGGAATTTTTCTAAAAACAAGTAGGGATTGTCAAGAATACAAAACTAGCATTTCTAAGTTAATTTTTCATAAAGTCTTATAAAGAAAAAGTTTTCTAAAAATTCCTTTTGTTCAATATCATCAAGAACATGTATATATATATCTCATGATATACCATTTATGGTAGTAACTTGTTCATATTGCATGTATACTCGCTTTAGATAGTAGAAACATCACAAACATTCACAAAACTACTTTTCATAATCGAATTTCGCTACTGATCAGATTTGATCCTTTTGTTTCGTGACACAAATGTTTTCAAAACTCGAAAATTATATTATAATTAGATAGATCTTTTGAAGTAGATAGAAATTGATATATAATTTGCTAAATTCCGAGTTAAAACGACCAAGTTATGGCCGTTTTAAGTTGGAATTCCCGTGTAGGACGAGAATTACGAATTTGATAGTTTGTATAAGATAGTTTGGATTAGTTAAGTGATGAAATACTTATTATGGTATTTCTTCCTTTTTAGGTGACCTCGAAATCGACAATTCCCTACCACCGGATTACTTTTACTAAAAAACCGGTGATTCAATGGCCAAGCGAGTCTTCTTCTTATTTTGTTACCTTGTTTGTGCTTGTAGCTAGTTGCATTAGAATTATAGGAACAAGATAAAAGCCGATATGAATGGGGATGGGATAATTGATGAGATTTTGATGTATGTATACTAAAGAATACTAAAGCATATCGAAACCATGATTTGATTGGATAACTGCACTGTTCATATTACTTCTGTTATGTGTATGATATTGGTTGGTCACTCTAAAGAATGTATGAATATTTTGGCCTAAGTAAAAATTAAATTGGTCATGCATCGCATCGAATATGTTGCATTTGGTAGCGTGCTACTCCTACGCAGGTCGACCGGTATGGTCCGAGGACTCGTTTGGATAATGAGACCCGGTGCCAGAGCTTATTCATAGGAAACTAAGGCGCATCGGCGATGCATTCCATGGGTGAGCCTAGCCGAGTCGAGTGCTATGAGCCGAGGGCTTGGGGACTAGCAGCGATCGTGTAGACTTTCAATACCATCCCTAACCAAGATACGGAGGGCGTAAATCCTTTCTGTGTGTGGGTTCCAGATGCCCATACATAATTGTTTGCTCATGTGTTTGTTCATGCATAGCATATGGATGATTTATAACTTGCTTGTTATATAAAATTAAGGGAATTCTCACTAAGCTAGTGTACCTTATACCCCAATAGATGTTTGAATGAGCAGGTTATCTCAAGAATGCTATGTGGGGATCGAGTTGGTTGGAGCCGAGTATGACTTCGGGATTCCGGCAGGAAATAAGAATGCTTGAAGATATTAGATAGGTGTTATGAATTGTCTTGTAATAGTTTGTGTAGTGAAATATGTGGATGAATTGTAATTGAAGTATAGTGAATTGTATTTCCTTTATATTGTTACTCAAGTTGTATCAATATAAAATGTATCACTCCGATATGTCTCCTCCATGTGTTAGACGCCTTGTACATAGTATGTAAGCATTCGCGTGACTGAGGCGGTCATTCCTAGGCTTTAATATTGTGTACGGCGGACTGTCACGTTTAGAGTATCCTTCGGGGCGTGACAGTTTTCATGGGCATCATCCAAAGTTAAGAATTTTACAAGTCGATTACTAACTCAAAATTTTCCATCTTAATTCTACTTCTTGTTTTACACTTTAATCTCATCAAAACTCATTTCAACTTATAAAAATTACTATTTAATGATATCTATTACCTATACCTTTCATTTTTTACATAAAACATGAGTTTTAAAGTTGATACAGGGGTTTTCAAAATATGGCTTTGAAGTCATACGAATTTTCTTTTGAACATTCCTAACAAAAACTTTTCCTTTTTAAATTCTTTGTCTTATCTACATAAAGATCTACTAACTACAACCTTTATATATACAAGATCAAGTCTTTATGAACATTAATGCATGAAGATACAAAATATTTATGTGAACAGGAATGTCAAGCATAATATGAGTGTCTAAGTGCTAGATCTACTACTTATAATGCATAAAAAGGAGTTTAAGAACATAAACATATATTTTTATGCAAGATCTCTACTTCTATATGCATGAACATGATAATATCTCAACCAAAACTCATCAAAAACAAGATCTACTCTTGTGATGGTTTGATATTCATGTATTAGCATTTTCTTATCCCTATCAAGTGCTCATGGGGATTTAAGGTGAAAATACACATAAATAATCTCGCCATTACAATATTAAATGGTAGGAAAGCTTAAGAATGATCACCTAAAGTTGGTTTAAGTGAAGAAATGAAGAAGAAAGAAGCTTGTTGTGTGTGTGCGTGATAGGGTAGAGGCTCATGGCAAAGAGAGGAAAAATAGAGAGAGTTTTGTGATTTTTTGAACAAATGAATCAAATGAAGGAGAGAGAAAGTTAAAGATTTGTTTATATTAGTGAATTAGGGTTTGTTTTATTTATGAAAAAGATATAAAATAAATCAATATTGGAGGCAACTGGGAGGGGTGTGCGTCGGCCATCCATTGAGTGAGAGAGAGGGAGAGATTTGAATTTGTTAAATTTGTAATTTATGAAATAAAAGTATTAAATGTGATAATTTATTTAAGAGACAAAAATTTCTTAGAAAAGAAAATATAATGAGTGTTTGTAAGGATGTAAGACTAGGGTATGAGTTGTGTGTGTAGTAGGTTGTACTTGTGAATAGCGATAAATAGTAGACAAGACATTGACTTTATCGGTAGTAAAGAAAATACGAGAAAAAGGCTTAATTTTTATAATCCGAAAAATTATAAAACTTATATTTTTGAAATCCTTATAAAATTTTGATTCTAAAGAGTATTTCGAAATATTTTTTTGAGTTTCTAGTTTCGGGGCTCGCTTTTCCGTAATGAAGCTCGGGAAGGCCCGAATAGAAAATTTTTCGAAATCAAAATTTTTTTTGGTTTGAAATACACTTTAAAACAATATTCTACGTTAAACTATTTTATAAAAGTTCTTTTGATATGAAACCGAAGGAAAGCCGGATCTAGGGTTTTTAGGTTTCTCTTACAAAGCTTGAACTAATCCGGTTTAGGGTTTCATTTTCCAGTTTCCGAAGTTTATTTGAATACTAGGAAAACCAGGGTTTACAGCTACCATTGCTAATGCTGCTATAGACATTGCTAGATTTTTCGTTGCCTACATGTTGGCTCAGGAACGTCTTGGTTTATGCATAAGAACTACCATGTCAAACATATGTTCATATGAGAGAGAAAAAGAAGAAGAAGAAGAGAGATTGGGGGATGGCAGAAGGATTGGTTGTCCCACATTGAAAATTTTACAGGAGTCCTTATTTATAAGGTCTAATTGGACATTATTTGTTTGAGAAGGAAACTATAAGGGAAGTATGGGTTTCTTATATATATGGCTTGCTTTCTCCAGGTACTGAAATAGAACTTTTCAAAGTTTAAGTACCTAATTAAATTTTCAAGTAAAGTTGAGGTATTAAATTTGACATTAACCTATTATATAAGGATAAAATTTATCCTTTATTTCATCCATTCTTTAAGCTTTAAGGTTTGATTTAACACATCAATATGAATAATTTACTAAAATTTTGATTAGGTTAAAATAGGAAAGTAGTAAATGCTAGAGAGTAATTTTGCATTTTTCTCTAGTTTTAATTATATTATGACATAACTTTAGTTAGCACATCTTATTGGTTGCCAAACAAGGTCACCAACAGAGTGTTCAAAGGTTTGTTTGATTCATCAGTTTCATATCATTGTAGCATCTTATTTTTATCGTTTTCAAAGATACTAGTTGTCAAAAATAGAAATAGATGAAAAATAGATATTTTCATTCATAAACAGATTAAATACAGATAAGATACAGACACAAATTAGATGTAGATAAAAATTAAACAATCTAAACAGACCATAAATTGTGCATTAGTTTTTAATGGTGATTGGAAATTAACATATCCACTAGTTTAATGAGAAATTATCACAATACATTATGTTAGACTTATGATATTTAAGATTTAAAAATATCATATTTGGTGTATGAACTCTATATAAAAATTTGATTTGAAACCTAAATTTTAAATTTATCAACTTAGTACCTGGTAAAACCTTTCATGATTATTTTTACTACCTTACTAACACAATTTGCTTTATTTTATGACATGGAGAGGTAGCTTATCAATAGTAGATAGTGTTAAGAGAAGTAATAAAAAATCAATGATATGATACCTGTTTTATGTTAATAAATAGAGCAAACAGTAATAAAAAGATAGTAAAAATAGTCATAAAAAGTTTGACTGAGTACTAAATTGACCACTTCAAATTTTAGGTATCAAATTGAAATTTTTGTGCAAAGTTTAGGTATTAAATTTGGCATTTACCCTTTAAGAACAGTATAGTTTTTCATTTAGTTGAAATAAAGGTAAAATACATCAAAACCCATCAACATTTAGAGAAAAATTTATTTAAAGTATCAATATTTTGATCGTGAAAAAGATAAACCAATGTTTAAAGATAAACTCATTTAAAGTATCAGCATTTCTAGTAGTTGAAAAAAAAAAATCAACGTTTCATAAAATGGGTCGAATAAGATACAACTAATTAACCTTTGAGATAATTAAGGAAAGTTAATTGAAAAAATGAACCTTGTAAAATGTAAATTCCTCTTTTTTATCACTTGAAACATTGATATCTTATATAAATTTAATCTTAAATGTTGATGCTATTTGATGTAATTTATCCATTGAAATAGATGGTACAAAGTTGAGGAAGAAAAAGCTAGCTATATAAAGTAATCTTCCTTTGCAAATTTGTGGCAGTTTTCACATTGTTTAATGTTGCATTTAATTACCTAAAGTCTAAAAATATTAATTTGGTATAGATTTTTCCTATTTTAAAAAATATTTATCTAAACTTTACCAAAATTTGTAATTAGCTACCTAAACTTTACTAATAATTGCAATTAACTATCCATTAGATACTATAAATGATGTCAAAAAATTAACACGTAAGAAACTAATTCATTAAACTTTAAATAATTAATATTTGATACAAAATATAGCATTTATCCAGTAAGTTTAACACTTCTTTTGTCCTCTTTGTGGTGTGGATAAGATATGCCTTCACCAAAGGCAAACATAGCACTTACCAACACTTCCAAACACCCCCAAACAAGCAGGATAAGTAATAATAAAACAACTAAGTAGAAATGCGCTGGGGATAATTCACCCTTTTTTCTATTATGATGAATCTATATTTGTTAGACTTGTTAAATTATTGTATAGTAATTTCTTTCTTGAAATTTAATAAGAGTACACTGTCATTTAGTTAACAGTATAAAATTAACTTAGCAAAAAAAAAAATAAATCTTTAAGGTAAATAAGATAATTGTCACATTTGGTACCTAAATTCTATTTAATTTTGCAATTTAACTGTCTAGAATATATATATATATATATATATATATTTCCATTACAATGGGAAGGGAGATTTAAACCTAATACCTCTTACTCGAGAGATCAATAGAGATGCCACTAGACTATGAGCCATTGGTTAACGGCCTAGAATTTAAAATTATCAATTTGCTATCTATTACAATCGAGCTACATAGATCTAGAAACAAGCCTAAGTGGCTTAAGGATTTTACTCATGAAATGCATGTACATATTACAAATACAGTTGTTAACACCTGATCTAAGTTTTGTAAACAACTATTTTACATCATATCATAACAGAAAGTAGTTTTCACTATTGTACATGTATAAAATGAAGAAGTCGAATGAAATAGGGAATATCCCAACTTACAATGTAGAGCATTTTATGGAGTTGGTGGCTTCCTTGAATAGCCATTTCTATATCAATTTCATACCTGCATGCAAACTGTAAATCCTCGTTTTCTTAGTTAACCTGAGCTCGATTTCAGGAAGATTTAAAACCGAAAACCGAAATCCTAAAGAGATATCTCTGGACCAATCGGACCGAGGAATCCTATGTCCGGCGATATCAAGAAGAAAACCTCAATAGAATAAAAATGAGCTAACTCCGAAATAAGACTAAATCGGAAAGTCGATCGGAAATCCTAAGTCAACAAAATCTAAGAAAACCCTAGCAGTTTAGATCCGATAATCCCGTGTTCTCAAACTAAGAAGTCAAATTATGAGTAAGAAGTATAGATTGGCTTGTATTAATATTAGAATGCTAAGTAATATTCGATTAGTAAATTTTCGACCTATTTTGAGCTCGATAGGATACGAGTCTCGAAAAGCATGTTCCAGGGCTCGGGATATTAAATATATGATATTAGTACCGTTAGATTCGTAATTTCATAATATTTCTAAATATTTCAGTTATATAATTTTTCGGGTTATAAAAGTTATAGTTATAACCTTTTATCGTATTTTCAATACTATCGGTAAATTAAGTGTCTAATCAACTTTTGTTTTCTTTTACACTATTCCTCAAGTACAACCACCCATACCCTATTCTTACATCCTTACAATCTATTCTTATAATTTTACATCATTTTCTTACATATTTGCTTTTCCAAAATAGTTTATACACAAACTACTCATTAAGTTTGAATTTTATTATACAAAACAAATCAAAACACCCTCCTCCCCTCTCTCTCTCTCTCAAACCGGCACACACCCCCCACCTCCCCCCCTCCCCTCCCTAAATTCACTCTCTTTTATTTGATTTTTCTTCAAATAAATTATTCATGCAAACCCTAAGTTATTTTCCTATATAATCTCTTTTTCACCTTTCACTTTTCACTTTTCCTCATCCTTGCAAAACCAACCTTTGGAAGTTTTCTTTTTCTCTCCCTCTCCTCTCCATCATTGTCGTGACCCCTTGCGCCCACCCCCCCCCCCCCCCCCCCCACCACACACACACACAATTTTTTTTTTTTTTACTTCAAGTTTTCTTCTCCAAAACATCTAAATAGGTAATAGATCTTAACCCTACCACACTAAAACATGTAATGGCAAGATCATACATGTGTGGTTCCACTAAAATCCCCATGAGCTTTGAGCTAGGGATATGGAAACACTTAAGCTTGAGATCCTTACCATCACAATGTTGTGGATCTGGAAATCTAAGTTATCTTGCTATCATTATGATATATTATTGATATATGTTGTTCATATAGAAATTTTGTACATATTTTTCATTTTTACTCACATCTACATATTGTAATTGTTGCATTTCACTCATAACATGAGTAGTGTAGTAGATCTATTATTTAGAGTAGTTAAAATAACATAGCTATTTGCTTTTCATGCATGAAAGACTTGCTACATGATATTCTTAAGGAAAGTGTTGATCAAAACTCAAGATCCATTTTGCTTCTTACAAAAAGTAAGTTTTAAAATTCGGATCTTGAGAAAGACCCATTTAGAAAACATATTTTCCAACTTCAAAATAAAGGTTTTACATGTAAAATAAAGGGATTAGGTAATAAATATCATCAAGTAGTGATTTTTATGAGTTGATCATGGTTTTACTAAGAGAAATTTTCAAAATAAGAAAATGATTACAAAAGATAAGTTAGATCTATGATTTAACTCAAATAAAAAGTTAGAAATTCGTATCTAGGGTGAAATGCCAAGAAAACACTTGTTTTCCAATCCTAAAACAAGAGTTTATTTAAAGAAATGAAAGCCTTAGGGAGTCGGTTTGATTTGGACTTAGTTTTAGAAAGATTAAATGAGTTCTTCACAAGAAACAATCTCAAAAACAATTTTCCAAATTCGGATCTAAAAATGATCCCTATTTAAACATCTATTTTCAAATGTCAAAATGAGTATTTTAATGGAAAAATAGAATTCTTAGGGACTAGATATAATAAAGACTTAATTTTTATAAGAATAAATATGTTTTATCAAAGTAGAAACTTAAAACAAAGGAAAGGTTTCCCAACTAAGATTAAACAATAATCTCATTTCCAAAAATTGTGGAAAATTCGTCCAAAGGCAAAACCCACACTTAGACATCTATTTTTCAACCTTTAAATGAAGAAATTTGTTGAGATAATGAAGGCATTGGATAAATATGTCACCAAGGCTTTATCATAGTAACAATATGTATGATTTTTAAAGAAATAAAGCTAGTTTTATCAAGCAAGCATTCATAACATTATTTCAAAGTCAAAGTTTTTCCAAGAATTCTTTCCAACCAAAAATCATTAAGGAAATACACATAAATAGCTCATATCATATCATGCACGATAATAACATGTAGATATTGCATGTACATATAATTTACTTGATAGAAATAATGCAAATTTCACAAAACAATTTCAAAATCTCAACGTTTAGTTACTGGTCAGATCTAACCCGAACAATCCGAAACCTATACATTTACGAAATTTTGTAATAATATCATAAATAGATAGATATTTCAAAGTAGATAGAAATTGATATCTTATTTGTGAATTTCCGAGTTAAAATGACCAAGTTATGACCATTTTAAGTTGTAATTTCCAATTACTATGGAATTACGAATTTATAGAGCTTTAATTGAAAATTTTGGAATTAGTTATGGCATGAAATACTCATAAGGGTATTTCTTTCGTTTAGGTGATTTTAGATTCGGGAAAATTCTTGTTTCTGGATTACTACCGTTAGAAACCAGAGACCATGGCCAAGTGAGTTCACTATCTCTAAATTACATGCTTGTGCTTGTGCTTGTGCTTGTAATGTTAGTGGCATTAGAATTAGGACAAGATAAAACTTGATTGTGTGCACATGATTTCTACATAGGTGAATTGATGATAAAGAATATCGAAATGAACTTGATGTAAATATTTGTATGACCTAGTGTAGAATTGATTTGTCTACAAAATCTATGATCACCCATAAACTGTTAAATTTATATGCCATGATCTTATAATCAAATTGGCCATGCATACCATATGTGAATCACATTGCAAAGGTTATTATACCTTTATGGGAAGAAGGCATAATAGCTAGGCAACGAAGGGCCTGTAAACTCGAATATTGGCGTAATAGTAGGAAATTTAAATGTTGGCACATGGGATGAAATTGAAAATGAGTGTGGGTGGGCACCTGTATCAACCATAATAAAAAGTGAGAAAAAAAATTGAAATCGTTGGTCGTATGGGCCTGAAACACTTAACCCCGAATGGAAGGCGTAAATCCATTCAACATAAGATTTTTGGATGGTCTTATGTATTGTATGCTCACGTGTTTGTGCATTTCATATGATTGTTAATAACTTGTCTGTTATATATTGTTGTTGAGCATTTAATTTTGGGAAGTGAAACTTACTAAAGTAGCGTAGTTTATACCCCCACAGTTTCTTTCTAATGCAGTTCTCGTACTTATGGCTACGTCCCTAGACCTGGCCAAATCAGGTAGAAGTTCACAATTGGTTTATGTAGTTTCTAGTAGTGAACTTAGAAAGATCAATTGTTACCAATAGGGAATGCCTAAACTTATGTGTGGTGGGGGAAATACCCCATAATGCTTTGTAATTGATCTTGAGATATCTGTGGTTTATATTTTTATGCTTATCCTATCAAATTGAACTATCTGTCTCCAATTGTTTATGTATTCTATTGTCGTGAGGGAATACCTTACATACTAACACATGACTTCTGAATGACTATGGTAGTGATTCTTAAGTCTTGATTAGCATGTGGCGGACTGTCACATTTAGGGTACCCTTTAGGACGTGACACAAACACAAGTCTTAGTTAATTTGAAATACTAAAGCAAGAGAGAAAGAGAGAGTAGAGTTAGGGTTTTGATTTCTTATCTGAGGAATTGTTGGTGGAGGCATGGTAGGGATTAAGTTAAGAAGCTTTTATTCTCAGAATAGGCTAAACCGAGTGTGACACATAGAAAAATAAGATAAATGAAGATAAATAGGTCATGATATATAAGTAATTAAATCATAAGGAAAGGTAAAAAGGTAACTTCAAGTTATTCTAATAGGTATTTTGTTCCTTGAACAGATAGTTATGAGCTCAGGAAAATAGTACATGAAAGAATGGACGAAAGGACTTAAGCTGACATTTAAGCTACCAGCTTTGAAATAAAGGCCACTGGCTTATATGTGAAAGCCACCGGCGAAAAGCTCTTGGGTCTTTTATGGAATAAAGAAAGCCGGCACATAGGCCACTGGCGTAAGTATGTAAGCCGCTGGCATAGGATTATAGGCTGCCGGCGTAAGTGCCAGCCTTTCCTGTCCGAAGTGTTTCTTATATAAGAAATCCTAGGGTTCGTATTTTTCATTTGTAATCTCTTTCCTTCGACCAAAGAGAGAGAATTGAGATTCCTTGAGTGTTTTTGAAGAACAATATCAAGGGAGATTAGATTTGGATCAAGAGTAAGTAATCTTGCTTTTATCTATCAAGATTCTTCGTATATCATTTCGTTTCCTTAGGGTTTTGTTTGGATTTTGAAGGGATTTTTCTAAGAAACCCTAGTTTTGATCAATATCCAATCTTTTGGGAAAACAAACAAGGATTAAGATTCAAATCAAGTAAATATATCATCTCAATCATTAGGGAATGATTTTGTGATTTGGGGTTTTGCCTGTTTATGAAACCTAAGGTTTGGGTTTTGAAAAGATCCTATCATTTGGCGAATTATCGGGAATTGAGATCAATCAAAGTAAGTTTCATCCTCTTAATCTTAGAATTAATAAGGGATTTATGATTATAATGGATTGTCTAAAATTTTTAATTCATAAATTAGGGTTTTGTGAAGAAAAGTTGTCCTTGTTGGATTTTGTGGAGGTCAGTCAAAGAAGAAGTTCAAATTTGGTGTTTCTCATATCAGGGTAAGGTTTTGGAGATTTTGATAAGTTAAGGTTTGAATGGGTTAAGGATTTACATATTTATGTTCATGTTATATTTTGTATATCAAGAGATTTAGAGATTTTGTGTTGTTTTTCATAAGAGATTTAGGATTTGGAGAATTTTCCTAAAATTGAAAAAGTACGACAAATCCCTGCTAGTTGTTTTTGCTTGTAAGTTTAGTATTGTTTGATTGGTTGTAGGAATAGAATTTCATAATAAACCTAATCCTATTCGGCTTAATAATTGTTTGCTTGGTTGTGCTTGGCTTTGATCAGTAAAGACATGGCAGACAGTGATACTGGTGAGGCACCTTGATGATCTTAGTGTGAGGTTGT